>JARKHS020017400.1:0-45000 GCA_030143305.2 Amblyomma americanum
TTCTGTTTAGAGTGTATAGCTGTATATAGGCAGTACACTCTTGACAGAAAGGAGTAAAGGAGGGAGTAAGTTGTCTTCCAGCGTACTCTCTTTCATGAAAGGGAGTGCGTTAGAAGACAGCTCACTTTCTTTTTACTCCTTTCTGTTTAGAGTGTATAGTTGTATAGAGGCATAGTACACTCTTCACAGAAAGGAGTAGAAAGGGAGTAGGCTGTCTTCTATCGCACTCCCTTTTGTAAAACGGAGTGCGCTGGAAGACAGCTCACTTTCTTTTTACTCCTTTCTGTTTAGAGCGTATAGCTGTATATAGGCAGTACACTCTTAACAGAAATGAGTAGAAATGGAGTAAGCTGGCCTCTATAGCGCACTCCCTTTTATATAAAAGGGAGTGCGCTAAAACACAGCTCACTCCCTTTTTACTCCTTTCTGTTTAGAGTGTATAGCTGTATATAGGCAGTACACTCTTGACAGAAAGGAGTAAAAAAGGGAGTAAGTTGTCTTCCAGCGTCCTCTCATGAAAGGGAGTGCGTTAGAAGACAGCTCACTTTCTTTTTACTCCTTTCTGTTTAGAGTGTATAGCTGTATATAGGCAGTACACTCTTGACAGAAATGAGTAGAAATGGAGTAAGCTGTCCTCTATAGCGCACTCCCTTTTATAAAAGGGAGTGCGCTACAAGACAGCTCACTCCCTTTTTACTCCTTTCTGTTTAGAGTGTATAGCTGTATATAGGCAGTACACTCTTGACAGAAAGGAGTAAAAAAGGGAGTAAGTTGTCTTCCAGCGTCCTCTCATGAAAGGGAGTGCGTTAGAAGACAGCTCCCTTTCTTTTTACTCCTTTCTGTTTAGAGCGTATAGCTGTATATAGGCAGTACACACTTAACAGAAATGAGTAGAAATGGAGTAAGCTGGCCTCTATAGCGCACTCCCTTTTATATAAAAGGGAGTGCGCTACAAAACAGCTCACTCCCTTTTTACTCCTTTCTGTTTAGAGTGTATAGCTGTATATAGGCAGTACACTCTTGACAGAAAGGAGTAAAGGAGGGAGTAAGTTGTCTTCCAGCGTACTCTCTTTCATGAAAGGGAGTGCGTTAGAAGACAGCTCACTTTCTTTTTACTCCTTTCTGTTTAGAGTGTATAGCTGTATAGAGGCATAGTACACTCTTCACACAAAGGAGTAGAAAGGGAGTAGGCTGTCTTCTATCGCACTCCCTTTTGTAAAACGGAGTGCGCTGGAAGACAGCTCACTTTCTTTTTACTCCTTTCTGTTTAGAGCGTATAGCTGTATATAGGCAGTACACTCTTAACAGAAATGAGTAGAAATGGAGTAAGCTGGCCTCTATAGCGCACTCCCCTTTTATATAAAAGGGAGTGCGCTACAAGACAGCTCACTCCCTTTTTACTCCTTTCTGTTTAGAGTGTATAGCTGTATATAGGCAGTACACTCTTGACAGAAAGGAGTAAAGGAGGGAGTAAGTTGTCTTCCAGCGTACTCTCTTTCATGAAAGGGAGTGCGTTAGAAGACAGCTCACTTTCTTTTTACTCCTTTCTGTTTAGAGTGTATAGTTGTATAGAGGCATAGTACACTCTTAACAGAAAGGAGTAGAAAGGGAGTAGGCTGTCTTCTATCGCACTCCCTTTTGTAAAACGGAGTGCGCTGGAAGACAGCTCACTTTCTTTTTACTCCTTTCTGTTTAGAGCGTATAGCTGTATATAGGCAGTACACTCTTAACAGAAATGAGTAGAAATGGAGTAAGCTGGCCTCTATAGCGCACTCCCTTTTATATAAAAGGGAGTGTGCTAGAACACAGCTCACTCCCTTTTTACTCCTTTCTGTTTAGAGTGTATAGCTGTATATAGGCAGTACACTCTTGACAGAAAGGAGTAAAAAAGGGAGTAAGTTGTCTTCCAGCGTACTCTCATGAAAGGGAGTGCGTTAGAAGACAGCTCACTTTCTTTTTACTCCTTTCTGTTTAGAGTGTATAGCTGTATATAGGCAGTACACTCTTAACACAAAGGAGTAGAAAAGGAGTAGGCTGTCTTCTATCGCACTCCCTTTTGTAAAACGGAGTGCGCTGGAAGACAGCTCACTTTCTTTTCACTCCCTTTTATATAAAAGGGAGTGTGCTACAACACAGCTCACTCCCTTTTTACTCCTTTCTGTTTAGAGTGTATGCCCTTCCTGAGATGCATTTTCGATGCATTTACACCTACTCTCGACGACAAGGTACGGCTAGTGCTCTGCAGTGCCAGTATGGAGCAGATCCGTTGCGGTCCGCTGTACGAAACATTTTCCTGCAACGGCTTCCTGTTCAGCGCCTACAACACCCTGATACGTCACTCATCATCATCATCATCGGCCTATGTCCACTGCAGGACAAAGGCCTCTCCTACACCTCTCCAATCAATCCTGTCCTGTGTCAGCTGTGGCCAGGCTATCTCCGCAAACTTTATCTCATCCGCCTACCTTACTTTCATCCGCCACCCTCTGATAATAATAATAATTGGTTTTGGGGGAAAGGAAATGGCGCAGTATCTGTCTCATATATCGTTGGACACCTGAACCGCGCCGTAAGGGAAGGGATAAAGGAGGGAGTGAAAGAAGAACTGCTGCTGTAAATTGTAGGAAACTTCTACCCGATTCTGTTGTAACTCTAATATCTCCAATCGCGGATCAGACCAACGCATAATGCAACGCAAAGCAGTGGCGCACGTGACCGCGCGGTCTAGAGCCAGTCGGCTTCACTCCTCTCTCCTCTCTCTCTCCTTCCAAGCGACGCTGGCCTCCACGCCAGGGCAGCGGAGCGCCGAGGGTTCAACCCGCGCGAAAGGGCGTGGCACCGGCGACGGTACTCGCTAGCACGGCGAAGGGGGCTAACGACCGCCGAATCGCCAACAACACAGGGAGAGAGAGAGAGAGAGAGAAAGAAAGAGAAACAAAACAAAAAGGTGGCGGACGCGAGGACAGGCAGCCAATTGTGTGTGGATACTTATTTGCCCCTCGCTTGGCTACACTGTCACAGCGGCAGCTGGAAGTTCGTGCCGCGGAGGCGCACAAACTCGTATGCCGCTGCGTATCTGTCCGTCTGCGTTGGCGCCATTCGCGCCAAGGGCATGAAAGTCGCGCAGGCTCGGGAGATAGAATTAATAGCAACCAAAGGGGTCATCATTTACTCTGGGGATGTGTTATAATTTGAGATTACGTTCCAAGATGATTGGAGTGGAAATAACTGTTGAAACCCCTCGCTTGAAATCAGTTCCAATCTGAGACGCTTTTCAGCCAAAAACCGGTGCTTGCTAGAGTGCGCCCGCGGGATATGGTTGGTTAAAGGTGTGTGGAATCGAACCCACGACTTTCAGATTGCGAGGCGAGCACGCAACCCATAGGACACAAAACTACGTTGTTTCTCGCAAGCAAAGGTCAACCTATGTGTGGCGTTGCCTTACGACTGGATACTAACCAGGAGGTGTGTAATTTGAAAGGAAGAGAAAAAAAGAAAAATAAATACAGATAGAAAGTAAATAAAGAAACAGCGCTCTAATAAATCAGTCAATCAATACGCCTTTATTTCGCCCGAACAAAAGGCAGAGAACAGAAAAAAAAAGCTCTGATGAGCTTGACTGGCTTCCGAGGCC
This sequence comes from Amblyomma americanum, assembly GCA_030143305.2. Taxonomy (NCBI): domain Eukaryota; kingdom Metazoa; phylum Arthropoda; class Arachnida; order Ixodida; family Ixodidae; genus Amblyomma; species Amblyomma americanum. The sequence continues at coordinate 3,635 of JARKHS020017400.1, forward strand.
AATGTATAAAAAAGGCGTAACTGCAGTGGCACAAATAATACAAGGAGCGAAAACAAATAACTGACAGGCAGAGAAAAAAATCATGGAGTATGAACACAACCAAGCGATGGTAATTCAGAAAAATGGCAGACAATAACTGGTCACATGAGCTCAAAAAGATTAGGGCATAGAGCGAACAAAATTCCGCAGTGTACGCATTACAGTGCGTGTTTGAAGTTGTAGAACGAACGCGTGCGCAGAGTTTCCGCAGGTGCTGACCAACAAGTCATGGCACAGCTGGGATCACATCATGTAATGAGGCATTAAGAACGTAACAAAATAAAAGGAAGTCTTTGAGGAAATTCGGTAAATCGGCTTTAGAAAAGGAGGCGATTTCAATGCCTCTGTCAGCTACTCTATTCCAAATTATGCGCAGCAGATAACGCAGCATTACACGTAAGTAGCCGTAAGTGCCTCCGTAATTTTATATTTTCGCTCCATGGAAATGCGACCACCGCAGCCGGTATTCGACGCTGCGGCCTTGGGTCCTGTAGCCGAACACCGGAGCCACCGTAGCGGAGGCAACAAGGAGGCCATGATCACTTGTGCAATACTAAACTTTCCCAGCACCATAGAGCTCGTGATGGATAGGAAACACTGAGAAACTATTTCACGTTTGAAGCTCCGAAATTCAACCTGCTACGAGGCCGTAACAACATATAGCAGCTTTCTAGGACGGAAATGTGGTATGTGTGATGTACTCAGGTGTAAGTGTAACCAATACCGATCTATCCACCTCGCATGGGTGCAATTTTCGCTCAGTTACTGATTAATGGCATCTGCAAGCTGTCCTTCCCACTTCAAAAACCCTCCACGTATTCGACTGGCCAATACGCGAGCACTTTATTATGTTCGGCTGGTTGTTTCCGATCCACCTTGCTAGCTCTCACTGAAAACGGCCGAGGAAATGCTCTCGCCTCCGGGTGCAACCATGCCTAAAGCTTGCTTCATTGAGCCTTTAGTAATCAAACTAATGAGAATAGTCTGGCGAAGTAAGCAATTCGTCAATTTTCAAACTGCGCGAAATAGCGAGCATTAAGGAAGGAGTACACAAACACAAAGCACACAGATGAATGAACTACCTAACACGGCAGCCCACGCGTACGTGCTTCTTGCAGTAAGCAACCAAAGAAGGTGGCTGGGGAATCCACGCCAGGTCAGCCCAAGAAGGCAATGAAACATGGCAGCCCTATCGGCAGCGGTTAAAAGGTTGACAAACGGATGAGGATCCTTGACAACTTTCAATTCAATTCATTTCCCATGTATACATGGTGAGGGTCAAGGGAAAAAAGCCAGAAAATGTGGCTGGACATGCCCCTCGGCCCCTACATTGCAGGGCAGCAGGCAACATACATACACAAAAATCATTAGAAAAGACAATGAGGAAATGAAGCGTACGCAAAAAGAAATGATAACAAAAAAGCAACAGAAAAATATACTTGACAGAAAAACATGTCATTGCATGGTTATTCAAATCAGGTCACCACTTCATGGAACGAAAGAGATGAGGAAGCAGTGAAAGCATGGTGAAATCTAAAAAGTAGCACATACATCGCTGTATATTTTTGCGGCATGCTTGTGATACATCAACCCCTCTCCGCAACCGCCCAATTTATAAACCTCCAAAAGCGACTCTCCGTGAGGCAGTACATGAGATAGTTCGTCACATGCACTGCTTCAAGGCGAAAAGGCAACATTGAAACACCTCACGAAAACGCTCCACGAAAACATGAAAACATTTCTCGAATTATACTACGAATACATTAAACACTTTATTTCGATTAAAAAACATGGACCTCCACCTCAAGCACACGAGCCTTATGCCTTCGAGAAGGTTTACCGAAACGGGCTCCACCTCATCGTGAACCAGCTCAGGATCTACACAAGTACTCTAGTTTTAGTGAGAATTCATTGCTAGACGTCTTCTTAGTAAGGCGATGGAGGCAAGGTGGAATTTTAGGGTCGATTTTTGCGTGCCTTCAACGTTAGTGGGACATTGTGCATTCCACCTGATGGCGTGACTTCACTTTGCCAGTTGGAGACATGTCCGACATGTACATGCAGTGGTTAAGTGAGCAGCTGCTGTAGTTAAATTGCCGAAGTGTTAAAGTGGTCGAAGAGCGACATAAATTGATTTCTTTTTATGTTTAAGGCCAAATTAACTGGCTCTTCAGTAAATTTTAATATTTGCATTAGTGCAAGCTTGCGTTCTGTAAAGACCTTCAACGTACCGACGTAAGCACGAGAGATAATGTTTTTGAAGCGACCATGATTTTCTCACCGCCCCTAGCTATGGCATCGCATATATCTGGTGAGAAAAAAAAACTTAATTCCCCAAAAGGGATCTGAAAACTATTCTGAAGTGTAAAAAAAAAAACACGCCACTTTTTATGTCCCAGCAAAATTTTACTGCGTCCACATATGTGGACGTCGCGCTTCGTACGCGGGAATTTGACAGCTTTCAGGTCACGCCCACAGGTGTGGACTCATGCAGCGGCCGAAGGAAGTAATTGATCGCTTCCTGCGAAAGCCGAGCGCTCGGACAACGGGTACGTATACAAGCCGGAAAGTTAGCAACCACTGCTCGCTACGCTCAACGTACCGCAAGCGCAGCCCTTCTTCCCAGCATATTATCCCTAAAATTCCCTGGAAGGCGAATCGTGTGGGCTTTCCCTCGACGTTGTAGGTGCGTAGCGCGTCTGCGTCCCCTCGGACGCAAGGCGTCACGCAGTTTCCTGGTACGGCAGGCTATATACCCCGGCCGGTGTCTACTCGCTCGGAACAGCCCTCCTGGACCACGGCGCGTGGCAACGACCAGACTGGTCGGCGGATGCGCTTGGCCTGGTACACGCCGGGGCCATCGATCCACGTCTAACTCCCCACCTCCCGCTCCCCCCTCTGTTTCCCCGTGGCCCGATCCCCTGTTTCTTTTCATCTAATCCCGCACTCTTGCCTCCTTTATGAACCCACGTCGTGCCACAGCCCGCACGTGTGCCAGGCTCAGCTGAAAGCACCACCGGCAAGTGGTTCGGCGTTTCTCGCTTGAAGGATCATCCAGGTCTCTCGCAACCCGTCTCCGCTTGTATTTATTCGTTATTGTTTCTCGCCACTTGATTTACGCGTGCGCGCAGCCCCGTGCTCGTGTTATCTCGTATGCTTTCCCAGTGCAATCCTCGCTTCCCCAATCCGCACCTTTGTGGGTCCCGAATACGGTGGCTGTTATTTACATGCTCGCATTCCCTCACGTTCGTTTGCTGTTCCTCTACCGTGGCAGTGTGGGTAGCCGCCCGGGACGCAGTCTTTTGTTAATTTCCAAGCGTGCATGATCGTACCCAACTTTATCTCAACCCTTTCGGTCACCTTCAGTGACCATCAGATCCCTCTTAGTCAGATGTATACTTCCCCCACCACGAAAACAGGAAGAAGAAAAAAACGCGTTGCTTGGCTCTCCATCAACTTTCCACCCTCCTGTAATGTGTCCACTTAATTCTTCCCGGTTTTCCCCAATCTTCTGGCTTATAGACATCAGCTGCTCATTTTCTCTAATGCCTTTCTCCGCCATCCCCATCGCTTCAAAAGCAGAACAGGGAATACTATTACTCTCCGTCATACCCTTTCCACCATCCTTCCACTCTCGTTCTCGGGCGGCATATATCCTCTTCTTCCCAGTTTTATCCGTAAACCTCAATTTCCTCTTTGGACGTTGCTTTCCCGTGTTCCCCATGGCCTGTTTTCCCGACCACTTCCCAATATTTTCCCACAGAGGCCTCTCACGTTCGAATTTCCCGTTTTACTTTTCCTTTGTCTCCCCTTTTTACCCCCCCCCCCTCCCCCCAGCGTGGTGATACGGTGGTGCCTGTTCCCGATCCGGGTCACCAAATTCGGGTCGCACCGCACCGGGACACGACAGGCGGACACGCACATTGCCACCAAGCACACCTGAGTTCACTGCTAATGCGAAACACTCGTCAGCGGTTAACCGCACGCTGTCGCATGCGGCCGACGCGTTGTATGCAAATCAGAGCGGCTCCACTCGAGTCGAGGGGAAAACGTGTCACCGGGTCGCAGGATCAAGGGAAGAAGAGACCATTCACCCGCGGTTCGTCGGACACGCGTCGGGTCATTGGCGCCAGCGAATTGGGGAGCTGGACAGTTAAATCCCGTTCTAAAATGGTTGAAGGAACATCGAATATTTCATAACTTCTGGTTTATGATATCGAGACACATAACTCTAATCGTTGTTACAACCTTCACCGTAGGAAGGTCTTCAAGGAGGTACTGGGGGTTGTACTTTAGGTATGAAAGAGGGAGAGAGGCTGCAATAACAGCAAGTCAGCCGAATCCGGCGGCAGAGCCATCGCACTAGCCGTGAAGTGTCAGCTAATCTTTAAGTCACTCACAACCATTTCCACAGCGACCTACGTGTCCCGTAGAATCATTATGGACTACGTTTTATGCTGTTTTTAAAGTGAATAACGCTACGTGGAATATTTGTCATTAGCGCTGAGGGAATAAAGTGCTTTGTAATATTCAGCGGAAATGAGAAAGTATCAAACAAATATTATTGAACTTTACCTGAATTTTATTCTTCTTGTGCTTTAGGGGCGCTGAGCTCGGCATACCATATCATGCGATACCATACCATATCATACGATACCATACCAAACCATGCCATACCATACGATACCATACCATATCATATCATACGATGACCATACCAAACCTGCATGCCACCATACCATATCATACGATACATGCCATACCAACCTGCCATACCATACCATATCATACGATATCATACCAAACCATGCCATACCATACCATATCATACGATACCATACCATACCAAACCATGCCATACCATACGCCATACCATACCATATCATACGACACCATACCATACCATACGATACCATCATCCACAACCATACCATATCATACGATACCATACCATACCATACCATACCATACCATACCATACCATACCATACCATGCCATACCATACCATACCATATCCATACCAATGTGGCCTTTTAATCAAAATATGTTTCTTTTACTGTGCCCAATGCTTCGTTACGCACCGTTTTGTTGTGTCTAGGTTTCTTTGCGTTGCCACAGTGTCAAACATTATTCCTATTAAGAACACGCCCACAAGGTTGCAAGACAAAGAATGGAGCAGTGGGACATTGGCCCCGCGAAATTGAAGAGATGGAAGAGGATTGCATCCTGGCTTAACTAGAATGGAAAATGGTTGGCTTAAATAAACCTGACACTGGCGCTTGCTAAGAATAAGTTTACGACATGAAACAAATTAGAGCAGACTAACTGGTTGACTGAAATATACTGAACTATATTAAACCTTCGATCACCAAGAGTTATCTTCTCACATCAACGCAAACTGAGCAATTATCAAGGTTTAATCATGTTAGCGCGTTCACTGTCCGCCGCGAATTTAACTTCGATCGACTGCACCGCGGAAACATTTTGAGCTGGAATATAACAGAGAGCGATTCCTGCGGCTGTCCAACTTTTCTTCCTGACAGGTGAAATTCACAGTGCATAATGAAAATAAAATAAGGTAAAAAGTAAATATACACCCTAAAAGGAATAAATCCGCCGCGCACGCGGGAGTATAATGGAGTAAAAACACCCATAAAGGAAAACGCAGCTCAAAGAAAACACCCAGGAAACCTTCGAAAGACATGAAGGACCAAATAAACACGAAACACTGCGAATCTCTCGCTCTGCTGTTTCAAAATGAATCCACGGCCCTCAACGACGCAGAAGTGCATATGTATAGAGAGACAAAAGCGCTCGTGGGGGACATATTACAGACGTGCCTGCGGAGAACAGCCACGCCCCTGGTGGCTAATGTGTCGACTGAAGGATGGAGTAACCAGTCGATATACTCTTCTAAACTCATGAACAGGCTACGCGTACGCAGGTAAAATTGGGGGCCTCTTTCGGCTTTGACCGATTTGCCGAACTTACATACGCACGGATATTGTATACACAAAACAAAAATCGAAACTTAAACCTCCGCCACTTTGGACGAAATTGCCGTTTTAGACAGAAAAGAGGTATTAAGAAATAAATAATGATAAGGGAAGCAAGGTTGGTCGTTGAAATGACTCCCGAGGCAGGCGAAGTGGGGCGAGAAGCGAGGTTACATTCATATTATTAAAACAGGTCGCTTCGTTTCGGCCACTGGCGCTGGGGCGACGGATTAAATTAACAAAGTGGGCCCCGTTGTGGAGATTGGAGTTGGAGGAAGAAGGGAAGGCAATAACAATGGGTGCTTGACAGAATGGGTCCACCGTGTTCACGCGTGCGCCTAATACACCGTTTCACAGAAGCCCGTATACGGCGCTCTACAAGCAACAGAGAGCTTCATGGTGTCAGGTATATGTGGGGGAGGAAGAGCTCATTCTGAGCTGCTCGCGTCGAAGAACGGTTTGGGAGCGAACGCGGTGCCTTGCTTACATACCTAACAATTCTGTACAGAAGCATTTTTGAACGGGAGAGAGTTTATGAACGAAGTTTTTTTTTTCATATATTCTAAGATTTCACTATAGCAATCAATATGTCCGCAGATCTCCCGTCGACAGGAGTTTGACTCAGAGTTTGACTGCCTTATCAAAAATGCCTTACCCTTTTCGACTCGTGGTGCCGTATCACGTGTAATTTTGCTTGTCTGTTCTTGCACCATGACTATTCGTACATACCGTGTGCATCTAATAAGATTTGTTCAGTTGATAGTGAGCACTTTGCCCTGTACGTTCTTCTTCTGTGTGTTCATACTGTGGTGCAACAACATCCTTTCAATTTTAAATTAAATTGGTTTTGGGGGAAAGGAAATGGCGCAGTATCTGTCTCATATATCGTTGGACACCTGAACCGCGCCGTAAGGGAAGGGTAAAGGAGGGAGTGAAAGAAGAAAGGAAGAGAGAGGTGCCGTAGTGGAGGGCTCCGGAATAATTTCGACCACCTGGGGATCTTTAACGTGCACTGACATCGCACAGCACACGGGCGCCTTAGCGTTTTTCCTCCATAAAAACGCAGCCGCCGCGGTCGGGTTCGAACCCGGGAACTCCGGATCAGTAGTCGAGCGCCCTAACCACTGAGCCACCGCGGCGGGGCTCAATCTTTCGTCGTTATCGTTTTTGGTACGAAAGCAATATTCCAGACCTTCCAAACCCGAGCAATAATCTCAGCGTGTCTTGTGTGCCTTGTCTTTGTCGCGAGATAGAAGGGCAACATGAGTCGCGCAATCCCTACGGGTGGTTGTGACGGGAACAGCCACCTGCCAGTGCAATGTGCGAATCGCTTAAAGGCTGCGCCACTGCGCTGGTAGTGGTATGAGGACTCGCCGCGATCTATGAATGTTAAGTAGAGAATGACCAATTCTGCATATGTGGGCATTAAGTGTCCCCTTTTTTTCGCACGTGTACTCCGTTTAACTTTGTTAAACCTCGACCAGTTTTAGCGCGCCCTTCCCCGCATTTGGGCGTTGGGTGTTTGTCTGTCGGTTTGTGTGAAGCCGGTTTTTGTGGCAGGCTGCTCACCTACACTACGTGTCAGGCGGCAGCCCATGTAATCGTGATAGGCTGCTTGGGAAGGGCAACTTGGGTCGCAGCCCAGCCCAAGCAACCCAAGTCCCACCGATTGCAACACCTGCCATAGCACCTGCCTTGTGCCACTGAACCACTCCACCGGCTACACCTTGGCAAGTAAGCCACCCGGTGGGCAGGTGAGCAGTGGCGCAGTGGCACAAGGCAGGTGCTATGGCAGGTGTTGCCATGTCCTCCTTTCACTGTTGCATGAAAGAACACACACACCAACAGTTATCTTAACCTAGCACAGCAGCGCATCACCGAAACACATCTTGCTAGCGCACATATCCGCATTCGACCTAAATACCCAAATCGGCTGACATATTTTTTCTTTGCTTTTCCTTCACTCTTTGGTGCCTTCCTTTCCACCTTTCTCGCGCGTCGATCGTGCCAGTATTCCAGAACTTTCAGGCGGAACTACTTCGCCGCACTCTCACTAGGTGTCGCCAGCTTCCGCAACACCGCGCAGTTAATTCGAGAATGAGGACAAGACTTCTTCGTGCGGGTCATTACATGGCGCCGGGCAAACGAGTGCGTGATCACCTCGACGCAGCCACGTGTGGCGGCGTACGGGCGCGTGTCCCGTCGCAGGGTTCGCTGAAGCCGGCTAACACACTGCCAGAGCAGCGGGCGCATGGCTCAGGCCCTTAACTACCCCATTCTCTATTTTGGGCCAGCGCGCAGCACCGGCCAAGCGCGGCAGGGCATCAGAGGTGACTGAGCAGTGCGCGCGCAAAATCAACCGCAATCGCTTCGCAGACGAAAATGTACAGTAAGCTTGGTTGTAATAAAGAGAGGAGGTAAAGCCTCTTTCTGACACCAGCTGCTATATAGGAGCTGGAGACAAACAATATTTGCAGGCCTATACACACGTCAAACGCTTGGCGCAACCTCTGCAGAATTTCCTCCGAATAGAATTCGTCTGCGTACTCTATCGAGGCGCTCTCCTTTCCCTTCGTCTACTACGTCTTCCTCTGACATTTTCCCGTCCGACAACCAGCCTTAACGCTACACCGCCAACGAGCTCGTCACACGCACACACACACCCACACGCACACCACACCACACACCCACACGCACCTCACACCGCACCCTCACTCCACCACACACACACCACACCACCACCACCCGCACACGCCTCGCACACCCTCACACACACACGCACACCTCTCCACCTCTCGCGCACGCCACCACCACCGCTCTCACTCACTCTCACCTCACACCTCGCCCCTCACCACACTCCACCACACACACCTCTCACTCTCCACGCGCGCCTCTCGCACCACTCCGCACTCACCCCGCCACGCGCACACCACACACACACCGCGCGCCACCGCCTCTCACCACACACCCACACCTCACACCCTCTCCCACACCCTCTCTCTCTCGCACTCTCCCCCCCCTCCACACTCCACCACCACCACACACTCTCACACACACCCACACCCCACCTCACACACACACACACACACACACACACACACACACACACACACACACACACACACACACACACACACACACACACACACACACACACACACACACACACACACACACACACACACACACACACACACACACACACACACACACACACACACACACACACACACACACACACACACACACACACACACACGCCTCTACACCTTTATACTCGGGTTTCTCAGAGGGACGGTATGGTCGTTTAAAAACACGTTGGACACATCGTTTGCATCATCGCCTTCATCTTACTTGGGTCCATGGACTGCACGACAACGCCTTTCCCAGTCACCTGCACTCAGTGATATTCTGCCACAGTCAGTGCCACGTAATTCTGGGAAAGCAACAGTGCAACGACGGAGACGTTGACATTACGCTATCCGAGTTTTTAACACACGGTCGACCGAAAATAGCGACCGGCACAAGTATGAGCGAAGTTTGGACTTGTAGCGTAAATAAAAGTCATGAGCAGTGTGCCGAACAACGGGAAACAAAACCTATGCCATTTCATTCTAATTCGATGCCTTGCCATATGACGTATTAAGCGGCTGCCTATGTGCTACAGGTATTCGCGTAGATCATTATCGTGCACGACCCAAAGCACATTCGTAATCTTATTGTTGGTCTTCAACTGCTCTTCAAAACAAACACAGCTGTCTCATTGGGGCGCACAAACGTCCTGCTCAAGGTCATCGTACAGCAGTTCCATAGAGCCCGATGCACTTTTTTTTACTTTTTGTTTCCCCTCCGTCTATCAGAGGTTGGTCTCGAATAGAGATAAAACTACGAACAAGAAAGCAGAGATCAATGCCATGCAGCTGATACCGGCCGCGGTGGCTCAGTGGTTAAGGCGCTCGGCTACCGAGCCGGAGTTCCCGGGTTCGACCGCGGCGGCCGCGTTTCGATGGAGATTTCACCCTTCCTTTATCCCTTCTCTTACGGTGCGGTTCAGGTGTCAGCCGATATGCGAGACAGATACTGCACCATTTCCTTTCCCCAAAACCAATTATTATTATTATTATTTCGATGGAGACGAAACGCAAAAAGCACCCGTGTGCTGCGCGATGTCAGTGAACGTTATAGATTGGTTGGTGTTTGGGGAAAGGAAATGGCGCAGTATCTGTCTCATATATCGGCGGACACCTGAACCGTACCGGAAGGAAAGGGATAAAGGAGGGAGTGATATTTACTTTGTAAATATCGGGCCTCTCTTAGCCCAGCAGCTGATCCCGATAACTGATCCTAGCAATCTTATAAACCCTGTTATAAATAGTTTTGTAATGAAAGAGCTCGAGCTGGGCGAAATCGTTAGTGTGGTAAGCACACTTCAAGTAAGCAAATCCCCGGGTCTGGACGCCATTCCAGTAAAAATAATCAAAGATAATATTGACATATTAGCCATGCACCTATTACACCTATTTACGCACTCTATAGAATGTTCAATATTTCCTGCAAGACTAAAAGTAGCTAAAGTCGTGCCTATCCATAAAGAAGGGGAACTGTCGGAACCGAGTAATTATAGGCCAATTTCAGTCCTTGGTGTCATCAATACAGTTTTTGAAAAAATACTATGTATACGCATAAAGAAATTTATAGGTAAGTTTAATATTATATGCCCAAGTCAGCATGGCTTCACGCCGCATAGATCAACAGCATCCGCAGTCCTTGTCCTATCGCAAATGATAAATACTGCCCTCAACGATAATAAGATTGCCATAGTGGTGTATTTAGATATTAAAAAGGCATTCGATACGGTTAATCATACAATCCTTGTTGATAAACTCAGTAAGTATGGCTTCCGAGGGAAAATGTTAGATTTTTTCAATAGTTACCTTACAAACCGCGTACAGCATGTTGTAATGAATAACGTGATTTCTGGGGCGCAGGTCGTGCTGACTGGGGTACCACAGGGCTCAGTCCTGGGACCAATGTTTTTCTCGCTTTATGTAAATGACCTCCCGTCTATACTAAAACATTCTCAAGCAGTGATGTACGCTGATGACACAGCTTTAATATTTATAGGAGACACAATCGATGAACTCAACAAAAAGATAAACGAAGAGATGGAAATGGTTCTTAACTGGTTTACTAACAACCACCTCTCCGTTAACATTCAGAAAACCAAATATACTTTGTTCCGCTCTAGGGGAAAAAAATTAAACTACCAAAATGTTGCTTTGTATTTAAATAACCAGCCAATACAAGAAGTAAGCAGTTTTAAATATCTTGGCGTATATCTTGATTCTGATATGCACTGGAAGAATCAAGTAAAGCAAGTTTGCTCAAAGCTGGCATATGGTTGCCATATTTTATTACAAGCGCGAGAATGCTTTAATTTCTCTATACTCCGAATACTCTACTTTGCTTTTATACAAAGCCAGCTAATCTACTGCATGGAGTCATGGGGTAACACATACCCCACATATCTCGAACCTGTAATCCGATTGCAGAAGAGAGCGATAAGAATAATTACTTATTCAAAATATACTGACTCTACTGAACCACTTTTCAAGTCCACCGGCATTCTACCTTTCCATTCCATGTATACATTAAAGATAGCCCAGACAATTCATAAAATACTACAGCTCAATGAACCGCTTCCCCACAGTATCTTTATAACTCCTAAAAGGGAGACTAGGGCTGCTAGTGCAAAACATTTCAATTTGCCCGCCTGTCACAATACTTACGGGCAAAGATTATTAGAATTCAATGGAGTTTTAATCTGGAATGGCATTCCTAATGAGGTTAAAACAGAAACAAATTTTGTACGATCCCTCAAAATGTTCCTGATGAATATGTGAAGTATATGGTATGAATTTTTTACTTTTTGTTTCGAAGAGAAATATGTTTTTTGTGAGCGTTTTGTTTGTATTCCTGTATTTTTTCTCCGCAAATCTTATAACGTTCTAATTTTCATTTTAGGAATAGAAATGTTCGTTTCCGCGTGCTGCAAATATGTTGTATTGTATTGTGTTGGACCCGAAACTAGCCCCTGGCTATGGGTCCAGTTATTATTGTACATATTGAATTGTGCTCAGTTTCATTTTCGAATAAAAAAAAAAGAAGAAAGAGGTGCCGTAGCGGAGTGCTCCGGAATAATTTCGACCACCTGGGGATCTTTAAAGTGCACTGACATCGCACAGCACACGGGGGTCTTTAGCCTTTCGCCTCCATCGAAACGCAGCCGCCGAGGTTGGGTTCGAACCCGGGAACTCCGGATGAGTAGTCGAGCGCCCTAACCACTGAGCCACCGCGGCGGGTCACTAAAGGTCCTAATAATTACCGTATTTACGCGCATAATTTGCGCACTTTTTACTAACAATTCAGGGCTCCAAGAAGGGGGTGCGCAAATTACGCGAGGCAATTTCGCGAGCGCCACTTAAAAACTCCACAGAGGTCATAACGCGCAATATAGGTATAGTGTATGTTGCTGCGTGTACGTCACCACCCGGACCCACCCACACCCCACGCTGCCCCCCCCGCCCCCCGAAAAAAAGTTCACTCTAAATGAAAGGCCCTGCACCCCCCCCCCCCTCCCCCCCCTGCGGGATGGCATGAAGGTGCATGCACGAAGCTGAATAAGACACTAAAACAGCGTCATCGCTTGCGGCCCAGCCAATTGTTCGGTAGTTCCGGATTCTGTAAGTTTGCTTTCGCAGCTTCGTCCGGGAAAGCAACCGCGAATCAATAAATCAATTATCACACCACACAGTTCTTTAACAGTGCCGCGCGAGCGTCGACCAAACTGCTTGTCGGCGCCTTATCACGGCGCGAAGCTGAGAAGCCAGCGAGAATAGCCACGTGCGCACAAGTTTGCCGACTCAACGATTGTCGTCTATGGGCAAACTTGTGCGCACGCGGTTATTCTCGCTGGCTTTGCCGCTCCGCGCCGTGATAAGGCGCTGACAAGCAGTTTGAAACTTGCCGTATAGTTGTGATATCCCATCGCAAGGCACGACCGAACAACCGAACACAAGCCGTCAGAGGCGCCAAGAAAAGCGTAGCCGGCAGTCGAGTCACATGCATCAGCCAAACAAACAGCGGTGTTGGCTCTTATATTAGCTGCCGATCCTCCCCGGAAGCGCTGCTGGCTGTTCCGAGTGGCGATGCCGCTGGTGCCGCCGCGATTGTTACAGCGGCCCCTGACACCACCATGAACGCCCAGTGCACAAAAGATTCAAAAAGCCTTCCGAACATACACGCGGAATAGCCGAAAGTTACTGGGTAGAGCCATTGGCTAGAGCCGGCGTGCATGATGGTGGTCAAGCTCAGCGCGGTGCGTAAAATATGCGAGTAAAAATTTTTTGTAAACCGGGTGACAAATTAAGGGTGCGCAAATTATGCGAGTGCGCAAATTATGCACGTAAATACGGTAGTTTTTGGGGAAAGGAAATGGCGCAGTATCTGTCTCATATATCGGTGGACACCTGAACGCGCCGGAAGGAAGGATAAAGGAGGGAGTGAAAGAAGGAAAGAGGTGCCGTAGTGGAGGGCTCCGGAATAATTTCGACCACCTGGGGATCTTTAACGTGCACTGACATCGCACAGCACACGGGCGCCTTTAGCGTTTCGCCTCCATCGAAACGCAGCCGCCGCGGTCGGGTTCGAACCCAGGAACTCCGGATCAGTAGCCGAGCGCCCTAACCACTGAGCCACCGCGGCGGGTCATTAAAGATCCCCAGGTGGTCGAATTATTGCGGAGCCCTCCACTATGGCACCTCTTTCTCTCTTTCTTCTTTCACTCCCACCTTCCTCCCTTCCCTTTACGGCGCGGTTCGGGTGTCCGCCGAGATATGTGAGACAGTTATTTCCTTTCCTCAAAAACCAACCAAAACCACTGCCTAGCTGACAGACCGTTGAGAAATGGCGCCAACTGCAGCTCGGGCTTGAAGCTACGGGGGCGAGCAGGGAGGAAAAAAAACAACTAAGCGCATTGCCCTGGCTGACAGCCCGCTCGTCTCCCCTGTCACGGATGACGTGCTCCGCCGGTGGGCGTGGCCAGGGAGTGACGACAGAACGTCAAGACGTCTCGCTGCTGCCCGACGTCACCGCCAATGCTGTCAAGCCGCGGTGTGCGCGTCCATACAAACCTCCGCTCGGCGCGCTCCTGTCAAAACTGGACTCGACGTGAAAGGCTTTTGTCGGGAAAGAAACCCGAGGTCGCTGCTTTTTGACTGCGCAAAACCCAAATCGCCAGTATCGATAGCGAGAAATGGTTTGTTGTGCTTACGAAGAGACACTGGACACGGCGTCAGCGGCTGATACCTAACGATGACCTAGTTTTGCTTCTTGCTGAAGCTGTCGTCTGAGGACTACTCTATCACGTTTTTTTTAAAAATGAAATCTATAGCTCGTCTTTGGCGATTCTAGTAACGTATGCAAGGCAGCAAAAGACGCTTTTATAGCTGAGAAGTGGGGAGCTAAAGTTGGAGTACTTCCCGCCACACTTATTCAAACGCATGACGTAGGTGATGACGTCAAGTAACAGCGACCGGAACTCAGAGGGATTCCGTTCTGTCGCGTAACGCCACATCGGAAAGAACAATGTGCATTGCTCAAAGAACTCGTCGTCATCGCCAGAAGTACTGTAAGACAAAATCTCCCAGTGACGCCATGGTGGCAGTCAGTGACTTAACAGCAATGACTCCATCGTCATAGTGCTGGGCGACTGGCATTCTTTCTTGACGTCCGTCATCAACAAAATCGCCATCTCCCAGGTGACGTCCAATGAAAGGCAAGGACCTCCGATGTCACGAAATTATCTGACTGGTCTAAATATGTCACGTGAATCCATGACGTCATCGCAACCTGCCCACCGTGGCAAGTGACAGTTAAAGTAATGATTGATCGATAAAGGTCATGTGACCTTCTGACATCGTCACAACTTGCCCACCGGGTTGTGAGCAACCTCCTCGTATTCTAGGATGCAAATGTCGGAACCATCACAGCATAGAGCATACCTGCTACTGTGGCTAGCAGTCCGAATTTGGCGGTTGATGAACTGACAGTGGCAAAGAAACTGACTCAAACACATACAGAAGTTCTAGAATAAGCTGCGACAAATGCCAATGCTATCTCATTCCACTCTTAAGGTGACTTTAGCGTCCTTATAGTTTTTTTAATGGCTTCGTTCCTTGATTTGTGTACGTGACACCGTTTATTGCGGCGCAGGTTTTTCGCAAGCGTTTTTATGACGTAACCACGCACAAGCTACAGCTATGCCACACTACTCTACAACACTCACAGTCTTCGCAGTCGGCACCAGCGCCATCGACGCCGCAGTACTCCGGAAACCCTGTGGTAGTGAGCAGTGCAGACGGACTTTTCCAGTACAGGGACTGCAGAAGGACAGGTTCCATCCTTCCGTCACGCAACCAGGCCGAGACGGCGCAATCGCGAATGCACGACGCTATGGGCACCACTTCAGTGCTGATCTGAAATTTGGCCTTGCAGGCTCCATTCTGGCAACCTGCACGTGTCTCTATGCAGCTGTTTGCCTCCAGTTTGCGGAAGGGTCTGAGAGGGCACTGGCAGTGGGTATGGCCGGTAAGGTCAAATGGCGTGCTGCTCACGACAGAGGCAGTCCATGCATCGATGTATTCTCGAGTTATCGATCACAAAGCATTTAGTGCCTCTCTGCTGCCAAAATGCATTAAAAATATTTAGCCGGCAACTAGTGGGCTTTCGCAGACTTAAAAAGAAACGTGCTTGGCAATTGACCCCTGTTCCTTACGCTGGTGCTCGGTGGCGTGAACTTCTGGTTACTCCATGTTTCTCGGTTCACTGACCCTGAAGTTCACATGTTTCTTGAACGCCATTCAGTGCGCAAAAGGTGAAACTTCAGTCTTCGCAGATTCCGAGCAGGAAGACTCGGGAATGCTTAAAGTCTTGAACACATTGCACACGTAGCCCAATCTAGAGTTTGTCCAGCGAAATGCCCTTGAGGTCTAGGAACTCGAACTAGGAGCTCGGCAAGCTGAGGTCTTTTCAACAGTCACCGGCTTATGAAGTACGGCTAGCAGTGACCAAAAGGTGCTGTCAAGTCGAATAGAGGAACTTTGGAGATTGGCTGCGGATCTAGGCGGTGGTTCTTTGAACGCTGAGAGACTTACGTTGACCTGGCAGTCATTTGTACTTGGCTGCCGAACAAGCCAATGAAACGCCCGTCGCATAAAGTACACAATGCAGTTCCAGTACCCGAAGAAAGCTGCTGAGCATAATACGGAGATGACTCCACGGCAAACATCTGCAATGTCCTTCCTCCCTTCGCATCCTCCTTGTTCCTTCACTTGCTTGTCATCGAGTGCGTGGACACGGCAGAGCCATACAATCCTTGTCAGCAACGCTCTTGGACTTTCACAACACTTCCTGCAAGCCGCTGTCGCTCTGAGCTGTCCTTCTGAGACATTCTTCACCCACTAGATGTCCTTATCATTAACTGGACCTCTACAGTCTTCCGTGGACTTGACTGTTCGGAACGGAGGTCTCCTTTCGAGGCACCTTTCTGTTGTAAGCACGTAAAGAGAAGACCTTCAGTACCCTTTATGCGGACGACTATTCTTCGGAGGTATCCCAAGGTCCGTGGTATTCATGCCAGTTCTGTTGATAGTTTCGCACTTATATTCTCAGTACCTTGCAAGCAGTGTCCTTCCGTGGAACTCAACTCGATCACAGGCACGAACTTCGCTGCACTCAGACACTCTCCCGAGGTTCTTTCTGGCAGGGAAGACGGTGGTGGAAGGACACAACCGCACCAGAGCCGAACCGCGTCGTCTCCTCGCCCGGCGGCGGTCGACTCACCGAACGGCGCAGCGACGCCCCGAGCGCACCCGGAAAACTCGCCGATGGAGGGCGACTCCGCCACAACCACGTCCGACTCGATCTCCACCCACAGCCGAAGGTCTTTGTCACACCTCGCGCCACCCTCCCGACTAACTCATCAAGCCCGGGGCTCCAGGAACGACGAAACACCCCCCCCCCCCTCTTCTTTTTTATCTTTACTTGTTCCTGCTCCCGTTTCTGTTTCTCTCTCTCCATCCTTGCCTGCTCTCCCCCGACCCGCGTACCTCCCACTAAGCAGGCCACAGACAGACACACTGAGACAGATCCATACTTTATTTCCATAACTGATTAATAAAAACCGTCGTTCGGACGTAAGTGGGCGGGGGTGTGCGCCGCTCCCGCTGCTTTTCTGCTGCCTGCGCTGCAGTAACCGTGGCGAACGCCTTTCAAGGTCGCGCCTTCCGTCGCGTATGCCTCCCCCCCGCCACACAAAACGCTGTGCCGGCGGACCCTCCTTTCCCCCCGTGCCCTGACTTCCCTTCCGAGCGACCCTGGACCGCGCTTCAACCGCCGCCACTCAGCTGTCGATGGACGGGGGGCAGTGGCGGTGAGGGAACATACAAAAGAACACAGCTGCGACGAAGGCGTAATGGCCCGCCGAGGACGCTCGTCTACGTAACAGCCTCGGTGCCTATAAACACAGCGACGCCCCACGTCCTTCGACGGTGCGGTAATAGGAGCGGTGTGTGTGTGTGGGGGGGAGCGGATATTCGGCCGCGCACGCGATGTGAAATTATATTAAGCACTAAAGTGCGTTGGGACTCCGGGATTTCGGCAGCGGCTGACAGGGGACTCTTTAGAGTCTAAAAAATGGTACCACTGTACCACAGGTGATGCCGTCAAGCAGCTCGCCGTCGTCGCCGAACACATGGTCCATATCTTCACAATCATCTCATCAGCCGCTGCACGACAAAGCGTATCACGGGATCCCGTCTAAGCAAGGGGAGGGGGGGGGGGGGATATGAGAAAAAATACGGACGCCGACCAGCTGGGTTAAGTTTCAGATCACTTAAAGGAGGCCTTTTTCAAGCTTAATCAGGGTAGCTCTTTGGGCGAGGTGGTGTATCATGACGAAAAGTAGCGCTCGATCAAACAAGACAAAAGGAAGAGAACACCACATAGACCATCGCGAGAGACCATGGAAGCTAGAGAAATAAAAAATCTAAAATAATAATGAATCATGAAAGATGATTGTGTGAGCACCCTTTGTCTATAGATATTAAGGAAGGAGGTGATGTTTCTTGATTGCGCGAACAAAGCATAGATGTGCGCTGGAAAATGACTGGGTGTGTGAAAGGATTGTGGGACGATGTATTCACGTTCTCGCAGTGCACCAAACCCGTACAACGATGAATAAAATCAGTTGAAAGTTGGCGCATGTGGTGTCCTCTTCGTTTTTTGCTGTCTGATCGAGCGCTACTTTTCGTCTTGGAACTCAAACTCTATTTTTTTAAGTAACCTGACCGGCGTTAGTGCTTTTTCTAATTACCGTTAAAAAATGTCAAGTGCTTCTTCTACCGCTTTATGCACGAATAAATATTGTTATATACTCACTACGATAGGCGCGATTTCAACGATCAATCTCCGTTCCTGTAATTGGAAGGTAAGTGTGATGGACCGTGAATAAAACCATTTTCGTTACTCCTGATGGTCCCTATCACATTAAAGTCAGGCTTATGCTAAGAAATGGAGTGTTTCCATATAGGAACCACAACTGCTCTCTTCTAAGTTCAGTCCTAACCCAATCTAATGATGCAATTGTAAGTGGCTAGTCTCACTTGGATTTATTTTGTCGGCTATTTCAGAAGAGGTCGTCATATCGAAACGACGCATCGCGCTTGGCTTCTACTCTTTTGTTGCCCTCTCCGTTTGTCCCCACACGGTGCTTTTTTGGAGCGACCTCTTACAGGGAGCTTCGGGTGCCACTAAATCTTTTTGATGTCGACAATTGTTTCTTCAGAATTGAAATGTTAATAAACAATTGAACATATTTTGCTATCATGTGGCACTATCCTTCCAGATGTCGACACAATGTATCGGCTTTGTTCATAGAGTTTAAAGTCCCAAGGCGACTCTGGCTAGCGGCTCAGGCCTTAATTCAGAGATAACTGAGGTAATGTGAGTGTATCCGCAGTAGACGTTACTGAGGAACGGTTGGAGGGTTTATGACTTGAAAGCAGAGAAGTCACCTAAAGATGCAACGTCAGTATAAAAATTGGTCTATAGCAAAGAATCCACTGCAATTTTAAAATATTTAGATTATACTTTCATGTTTGACTGTTTGCATGGTTCGAAAATTTCAAAAAAATTTCCCGTGGAGCGGAAGTGCATTACTGTATCGACGCCTACACTGATGAGGTGCTCCTTGGAAATAGGACATTCCAATGGTTTAATGACGACCCAGTTGAAAAAAAAAAACGAAGGAACCTTGCCCAAAACACGACAAAATATTTTGTCGTTTTGACGAAACTAGCTTTCGTTGTCTTGTAGTACGTCTTCGTAGTATTATAATATTCTTCCGTATTTCGTTGTCAACAACAAGCGGTAGCACAATACTCCCGAAATTTCTGTTGATACTGCAACTTAATTTCTAAAAATGCTGCAAAAAAAATCTGTTGTGACGACAGAAAATTGTTTGTTGTGTTTTTACAGGGACTACAACATATTTTAATTAAAGTTCATAATAAACAGTTCCATCCCACGAGACAAAACTTACTGGGGCTACCTTTGCACTTTCCAGCACACGGCCTCATCAGTACAGCAGTCAGGTGACCCATAAGTACTCGCACACAGAAGTGTAATGTGAGTTGAGCCAGTACAATGCCACGCATTGGACGCAGCAATCCGACGTGGAGTTGTGCGGCAAGCGTTGCGTTAATGAGAACGGGAGTCGCTGTTTTCGGGTCCTTATCCCCAGCAGAATTGTTGCCACACTCGTGACCGGCAGCCTGACGGGACGCGCACTAGACATTCGCTATTTACAGCGCTGCCTTAGATAACTGCCCGCACCTTCCTCACCGGGCGTCTATCAGGTAAACACATTGGTCAACGGCCCCAGTGCGAAGTTTCGAAACGTAGATAAACGCCTGGACTGTTGAGGGGAAGGGAAACGTATAAAAGGCGCTTGACAGCTGGCTTGTTTACAAAACATAGTGCTCACAGACACCGGCGTCGGATCTAATAAACTATGCGTATAATTACGATTCGAAGCGTTTCAGCAACTGTTGCGAAAGATGGAGGAGGGTTAGAAAGCGTGTGCAGAATTAGCGTATCTAATTTATTAAGAAAAACTTATATGGGAGGGAATTGTTAGCTATAAGTTGAATGCTAAATATATTTTTATATACGCGCCGAAAAATTGGAGGGGAGACTTAAGCTCCGCCTTAAGGGCATGAAGCGATCGAGCAGTGGGTTAGTTCCCACGTATGCAGAAGGTCATTCTGTAATCTGCATTCTCAGAACCTTGGGAGTCCCCATACCCCTCCCGACGCAGTGGTGCAGCGGTTAAGCGATGCGCCACTGCCCTGCGATGGCAGGTGCTCCCAGCGGGGGGCCTTGTGCCGCCCAGGTGCTCTTCGCGAGCAACCAGTCATTAACTGTCACCTGCCACAGTGGGCAATTGCTCACTCTACGGTGGGCTCCCAATAATAGTAATAATAATTGGTTTCTTGGGGAAAGGAAATGGCGGAGTATCTGTCTCATATATCGTTGGACACCTGAACCGCGCCGTAAGGGAAGGGATAAAGGAGGGAGTGAAAGAAGAAAGGAAGAATGAGGTCCCGTAGTGGAGGGCTCCGGAATAATTTCGACCACCTCGGGATCTTTAACGTGCACTGACATCGAACGCCGACACCGGATTTTCTGGAGAACGGGGCCTTTAACGCTATCACGTTCAAACGCGTTAAACAGATCAAGCGGGCAGAGGTGATTCACGTTTTCCACATTTTTATTGTTAAAAAACGACTAAAGTATGATCCTCACTCATACTTCGAGCGGTAATTGTTGACTACAGTACATCTTTACAGTACATGTTTATTTCCAGAAGACAACTGGATGGTCTCTTGGGCTAAAAGCTACACAAAAGCTTGACGAGGCCCAAGAGACCATTACAAGGCAGCAGCGTAAAGAATAGAAACATAATAGATGAATAGTACATAGGTAGACAGTAATAGGGAAATAATAAAACAGTTACTATGACAGGTAATAATGATGTCAATCACATAAAGCTACCAGTAATGAACTGAAACCAAAATAAAACAACTGAAAAGCACATACGCGGAAACAACAAACAAAAATTAATGGATCACAACTGCACAAAACAGGAATGTAATTGTTTTTTGTTCAAGCCCACTGTGTGTCTATATTTGTTTAGTATTGTAGGGAGGTTATGGGTAAGTGACTGATATTTATAAAATGTACGAAAATGAGGAACTGCCCACGCATCAACATTTCTTGTTTGCACGCTAATATTTCGTCGCTCTAAGGATGCCAAGGACTTTAGAAGGTCAGTAACTTCAGGGGAGGAAAAGTAGATTGACTGTAATAGGCGAAATTCATACAACTTGTCTACACTTATGATATTGAATGATTCAAATGCACCCTTTGTAGTTTCCATGGGCTCAATATTTACTATGTAACGGATGATTTTTTCTGTAAAACCAGGAGTTTATTTAAATTGGTTTTTGTGGTTGTGCACCGAACTAGACTGCAGTATCTTAAATGAGAGTTAAACAAAGCATGATATACTTGAAGTTTTATCTTGGGTGGAAGTACAGTACGACAGCGCAATATAACTCCTGTAATCGAGGAAAGTTTTTTACGAAGGTGATCAATGTGCGCATCCCAGGTTAGATGTGAGGAAAAATGTACACCTAATATTTTATGGTTGTCAACGATTTCAATTTCTTGGTGCTCATAGGTTATAGTGTGATTTATTGCAACTAATTTGTTTTTAGCGCGGAATATAATAGCTTTAGTTTTAGTGCAATTGATTTGAAGTCTGTTTAACTTGGACCATGTGGATAGCTTAGCTAAAAATTCATTACATTGCATGATTAAACCATCAGCATTTGGGCCAGAAATAAGAATAGTACTATCATCAGCATATATCACTAGTTTTACTGTATTATCAATATTCACCAAGTCATTAACGTATGTATTGAACAACAGCGGACCTAACACACTTCCCTGGGGTACGCCACTCTTTATCGGAAAAAGGGATGAGCTGCAGTTTTTGACAAACACTCTCTGAAACCTGTTGCTGAGGTAGCATTTCAGCAAAGCTAGACACGTGCCGCGGATCCCGTAAGCTTGTATTTTGGATAGAAGAATGTTATGGTCCAGACAGTCAAAAGCCCTGCTGAAATCTATAAAAACAGCCAACGAGAACAAATTACTTTCTGTTTACGTGTTTATTCTATGCACCGACCTGTGCACTGCACACTTAGTACATAGTGTGCTTCAGCCAACTTTACACCCAATCTGTGTGTATGTAAACACCCTTAGAGGAGCAGCACATTTTCTTTTAGTCTACATTTCCGTAGAACCAGATGAGCCGCAAAGAACCTAGAGAGCCGCGTTTTACACCCATTCTAGGGGATTTTAGGGTGTCACTCTTTCGACCCACAGAAGCACTTTTAGATGTGAAAATTATTTTTTAGACATTATACGTGCCCTAAGCGCCAGAGGAGCCGCAGGAAGCCGCATTTTACACCCATTTTAAGGTGTCCATTTTTTGATCCACAAAAACACCTTTAGGGGTGCAAAACATTTTTTTATTCTCTATGCAAGGCCACAGTGCAGAGGAGCCGCATTTTACACCCATTCTAGTGTGTCAGTTTTTCGACCCGCAAAAACTGCTTTTAGGGCTGCAGAACGTTTTTTTTTCATACCGTATACACGGCCACAGTATCAGAGGAGCCGCAGGAAGCTGCATTTTACACCCATTTTAGGGTGTCAGCTGTTGGACCTACAAAAACACTTCTAGGGGTACAAAACATTTTTTTTAATACAGTATGCACTGCCACAGTGCCAGAGGAGCCGCAGGAAGCTACATTTTACACCCATTCTAGAGTGTCAGCATTTATACCCACAAAAACACATTTAGGGGTGCAAAACTTTTACGCGATAGCGTATACAGCTCATTCGGTCGAAAACCTGCTGGCGTAGTAATAGTCGGCAACGCGTGTCGGAAATAATCGGAGCTGCGTAAAAAATCGTGTCTTGGTAATCTGTGGTCCTAGTGACTGATGATTGATTGATGTGTGATAGGCGATGACGAGGTAATGAAATCTTTGTAAATAGTTATTAATTAAAGAAATGAAGAAAATGAAAAAAAATGGAAAAGGGGTTCAAAGGTGTCAAATTGCTCAGAATGAAAAGCCAATACTTGATGATGCTAAAAAATTTAGAGAGTGTAACTGATCAATTAATTAAAACAATTGAAAAAGAAAAAAATGCTTTCAAAAGTGTCAAACTGCTCAGAATGGGAAGCCTAACTCACTACGCTATCATGTCATACCCTTAAGGCGGAGCTTAAGTGTTCCAGTTCTCCAATTATTTTTATACACTATGCACGGCCACAGTGGCAATGGAGCCGCAGGAAGCAGAATTTTACACCCATTCTAGGGTGTCATCTTTTTCTACCTACAAAAACACTTTTAAGGGTGCAAAACGTTTTGCATGCAGTATACACTGCCACAGTGCCAGATGAGCCGCAGGAAGCTCTTTGGCACGACCAAGATTTCGGCCTGTGGCCCATTGGTGAGAGAAGAGAGGGTATGAGGGAATGGAAAGATTGGGGAGAAGGAGATGGGGTGCAAGCGGCCGCTCACTCACCTTGCATTCCAATGGCCTCGAGCGCCGTGACTCACCGGCCCCTAGCGGCCTGATCACGTACTCGGCGTCGCCGATTGGGCCAGGCCTCCGCCACCGCCTCGGCCGACCGACCGACGACACGCTTCGGAGTCGCCGCCGCTCGCGAGGCCAAGCAGGGGGGGTGGGGGGAGGGGGGCAGAGTCCTGCGCGGAAACCCCGCCACACACTGTTGAGCAGAGGGTCAAGGAACCGCTGACGAAAGAAAGACGGACAGAACGCACAATGAGGCTAGTCAGGGGAGATGGTATAATCTCTCCTTACACATTGATGGATATATGGGCTACTCATCGATGGGGTCTATGGGGGCAGGTCTCCTCATAATGCACTTCTTGAGCCTTCGTCTAGAAAGCCTACGCATAATTTCTGCACGAGAATTCTTACAGTTCTGTTTCAATCAATCAATCAATCAATCAATCAATCAATCAATCAATCAATCAATCAATCAATCAATCCGTTCATTTTGCACTAAGGAACACAGTTTACCAGTTCAGGCCTGTCAAAGCCTCATTAGGCATGTCCGGCAGCGCCTGGAAACAGAGAAAAGCCACGTGCAGTGCTTTATATCTACAAAGAAGCATAAATAAGTTAAGTATGTTTCCCGCATTGCTGGTAAAGAACATAAGGGGCCCATGTCCAGCATTCTTGGATATTAAAACTGAATATTGGACTATTGTAAGGTACTGTTACGGGAGTATTGAAGTAGTGGTCCATTCTTGCGATGCGTATCAAAATTTTTCCTAAGTTTTTTCTTCGCTCGCGTCGAGCAGTTAAAAGTTCCTTTGAAAACCAATAGTGAACGCTTTTGAAGATAGCTAAAACGTTAATAACAAAAGAATGTAAGCCTGCCGACGGGACATCTGCGGGTATATTGATTAATATTGTGAAATCTTACAATATATGAAGAAATTGCGGCCGTAAACTCTTTTCCTTTGAAAAACTGTTTTGTCCAGAATTGTTGGGTATGGCGATTATACGCATAGCGCATACGAAGGGGTTGGAAATCATACGGTCTCTAACTGAGGTCTCGCACGTTATATGAAATTATCGAAACTATACGGAAAACACAGAAACATCGACCGCCGCGGCTGCGTTTTTATCGAGGAAAAACGCTAAGGCGCCCGTGTAATGTGCGATGTCAGTGCACGTTAAAGATCCCCAGGTGGTCGAAATTATTCCGGAGCCCTCCACTACGGCACCTCTTTCGTCCTTTCTTCTTTCACTTCCTCCCTTATCCCTTCCCTTACGGCGCGGTTCAGGTGTCCAACGATATATGAAGCAGATACTGCGCCATTTCCTTTCCCCAATAACCAGTTATTCATTACAGATGGTTCAAGCGGAATGTTTCAGTAGCGATAGCGAGCTGTAGTAGTAAGTGGGTTTTATTAAAAATAATAATAAAAAGGAATAAGGAAAAGATTTTTGCTAGCCCCGGCATCTGCCATCGATACTGAAGCATCTGAGCTGGGGCAGCGGAAATAAGGATAGCAAGCAGAATGGAGAAACGAAATGAAAGAGGTGAGGGGACAGGAAGGTAGCGAGCTCGCAAATGTGGTTTTTCAACATTTTTTAACGCTGTGCACCCCTCCACTTTTCGTGTTTTCCCCTTAAATCCCTGTTTATTTCCCTGTCTCTACGTCGAAACTGGTGGCCTTTCTTATTTGGAATAGTGATCTCATACAAACGGGTTACTACAGGCGCCCCCAAGATAACCAGCATCACAACGGCGGTGACCGTAGAGCAATTTAAACTTCGTGGAAAATGAGTACGCCATGATGCAAATCACCGCGCACTCATTAACTTAACATGAAAACCTACCGTGTTCACTGGCATCTAAATCTTTAACTATTCGGCACCGCCCATCCCGCGCTGCTTCGTGAATGGACTTCCCAGACCAGATCTTGATCGTTGCAGTTCGATCTAACAAAACTTCAACAGCGAACAGACAGGACTTATAGGGAATGATAGAATGCAGCTTTTAAACCATCGTGTAGTCCTTTGTTTGTTCACGTATCGTCCTGTTATTGGAGTGCTCAGTTTCCCTAAGCCTGGTCACCTACCACCGTTATGTGCACGTGCAGCACTCGATTTGTTCGCGCGGTGAATTTAGTGCTGAGCAAGTGTTTCCATCGTCTACTCGCTGTGTCGTAAATTTTTGTGTTGGCTGGCAACACCACAATTTTCCGCTCGGTAGCTACTGCCAGGACGCTCTCTCTCTTATGCTGTACACAATTGTGTCTTGAGTGCTGTGAAGCACTTTCAATACATGAACATCTTTGTGTAAAACGCCCCACCGCATGACTCGATGCTACCTTCGGGGATGCGCACTCTTTTAACTTCCAAGCAGTAAGTATGCTGGGTATTTAACCCAAGATTTTCCACAATTTTTTAAAATAGGCTTCTTGAGTCAGAAGAGCGCTTTTTTCGGCCGGCACAGCATTGGCAGTGATGTAGTACATCATAATAAAGCTAAGACGTGCTAACTAGCAGAACGGTCAACTATTATTTTTAACTATTACTGTTATGCTCCTTAAATGTTGAGAGGCATGTAGCCGACCGCAAGTAATATCTATATCAGTTTTTAGCATTTCAGAAACGAGATTGCCCTCGGCGCTGTGGGCCAACAAATTTTGGCTATTTTGACGAGTTACTTGTACTGGAGAGGTTGTTTTTCCTGCAAGCTTCTCAAAAGCGTATGTATTTTGGCGCGATGTAGCCTAAATTTCTTGGGCCGCAGCGCCGAAGATAACCGCGTTTTCGAAGTTCTAAAAACGGTTATGGATACAAATTGCGGCGGGCTACACGCCTCCCAATAGCTAAAAAGTTAACTACTCAATGTTAGCTAACCAGCCTGTTAATTAGCAGGTGTTAGCTGCACTCTGATTAAATACATCGCTGACAGTGCCGTGGCGAAAAAAGCGCTCTTCTAACTCGAAAACTTGAAAAGCCTATTTTTGGAAATTCTGGGAAGTCTTAGATGTAACACCCTGTATAAGATTCTATTACGCACCGCAGTGACCATCAACGCTATTGCCACTAACATCATCGTCGTCAATAACTGCCATAGCGTAAACTGGAGGTCAACGACCCCTCATCTGTTATGTACCTTTCCAAAACAGAATCCCTTACACTGGCAACGTCATTCCGCTAATGCTGGACGTGTTTTACTGTCTTTCTGCACACACTCCTCTATTCTCCACCGCAGCCTTTCCGCTGGGGCTTTAATCTAGGTGCTGTCGACTTCGTACGCACCAAATGTTCTGTCCAAACGAACTCTCTTTTTCTTAAGTTCCTTCTATTTGAGCTTATTACTCGTATTTCTTTCCTTCGTGACGTGCTTTAAGCCAATCACACGCCGACAAGTCACATATCACTCCTTGCGAAAACAATCATTGGTATGTCTTCCTCGCACGAATTTTGTACTTGAGAACCCAAGAGCGTGCTTCGTTTACTTATGTCCGAACGTCTTTCTGCGTGGAATGAAGACAGCGGCCACTGATGGTTCTACACGATAACTTTCCTGGTGGTTGCTCTTTGGTAACTTCGGATAGATTGGTTTTATTGGGGTTTAACGTCCCAAAACGACTCAGGCTATGAGGGACGCCGTAGTGAAGGGCTCCGGATAATTTCGACCATCTGGGGTTTTTTAACGTGCACTGACATCGCACAGTACACGGGACTCTAGAATTTGGCCTCCACCGAAATTCGACCGCCGCGGCTGGGATCGAACCCGCATCTTTCGGGTCAGCAGCCGAGCACCACAACCACTGAGCCACCGGGGCGGCAAAAATTACAAATTAGAAAATATGTTTGTAAAATAATCAAGAGGTCGCCTTTGGCGGTGTTATCGTAAGTGCGAGATTCCTGATATTTCAGAGTAAATGTCATGCAATGTTATGGTGCACAGACGCTGTTTGTTTATAAACAAGTCGAAATGTTTCGAGATAAGTAGACACCCAGAGAAGAAACCGACGCTCTATGGTACGGAGATAAGACAGTTGGTTTAAATTTGTTTGTTTTTTGTAGACAAACGCGCAAAATTTTGGGAAACAAAACACGAATGGCACGCTTCATCCGTGTGTCGCTGGTTTCTCATTCTCTTATGGCGGCAGTCGAAGCATCACATGGCTTCACGTAAGGCCGATATCAGTGTCACTGCGTTTGTCGAATTTCCCGCTAAAACACTCCCAGAAACTGACGCAAACATCGACAAAGCATTTGGTGAACAAAATGTGGTACATGCGCTGTTAACTCTTCCATCATCATCTCTCTTCTTGTTTTACGCCATTTTCCACCACTACAAAAGTCCTGCCAGCCCGCCTTTTAGTAGGTTGTCCAAGTTTGCAAAACCATATGAGCGAAGCATTCATTAAAAAAAAGATGGAATTCTACAGATAATAACCTGCTTTTCAGCTTTAGTTTTCCTTCGCATCAGATGCTGAAAAACCTAAAGCATGAACGACATTTATCTAGAAAAGATTAAGCATAATTTTCGGTCAGGTTCAGAGCTATCGCAACCGTGTGGTCTTGCACAAAAGTTATCTATAGTAAATTTTAACTGATTATTCTGTTGAAGAATCGATAGAACATCCTTTTTTTTTTTGCTCAATCACGCCAAAACTCGGCACAGTCTCTTCTCTTTACCGGGGACATTCTTAATTTTTCTATTTCTAGTTGAGAAAAATGTCATTCGCACACGGGAAACAAAGGTCGTGACCATAATTTCTCCCTCGCATCTCTGCCGTCCGCCTTTCACACTCGTGCTGTTTTTTGCACCACAATCGTTGCTGGTTTCAGTTCGAAAGCATATCAGCAATCGGAATTGAAAACGCATTCGCAGTTCACAAAAGCTGCCACATTACTTTCCTGTTGCTATTCATCCTTTGCACCCATCGTCGCAGCCGTACTCCAAAATACTAACACTAACGCCAAACATCCTGAACTTCTGGCTATGATATGCAGCAACAGCCTTAATAATTCATACATTCGGCCTGTTCATATTCGTTCTACACGTCAGCAGGAAGACGGCAGCGCGAAACCTCGTTGCTTGAAAACGCACGCCTCGCGCGCAGGTCACTGAACTCTTTCTCCCGCTTACAGAGAGAAATAATGCCAGAGGGAAAATACCTTTTCCTGGACTGTTCTCGTCTGCTGGGGCGTTATCCCCAAAGGGAGCGCCTCCCGCCTTCCGACGCTCTCAAAACAAGTCCGAACAGGTATTCGGAAACATAAGGAACCAGGGTAAACTATGAGTCGCGGCACATGTTTACACGAGAACGTTGCAGTGTAGACGCGTTTTCCCGCCGTCTGGACACCATCCGGTTTTCGCTCTTCCTTCTAAAGATCCGACTCGTTGAGGCACCACTGTTTAAACGACGTCCGAACCACCAACAACACTTCGCGAATACTGTTACGACAGCACGCACGTTGCCGCCGCCGAGAGCGCCGCCCCGTGGCGGCAACGCTAAGCCTAGCGAGGTAGTCGCCGAACTGCACCTCTCGGTGAGGGAGTCAGCTGCTCCTCTCTGCCCACCGGGACTTTTTTTCTCCCTCTCTCAGCTTTCGCGCGCCCTCATGCGGTGGTTTACGTCGGCTAGAAGCGAACGAAACAAAGGATAGAAAATAATAAAGCAAGCGAACCCCCGCGGACCAGTGAAAACAGACAGCAGGGTAGCGGGGGTGAATCCGTGGTGCGAATCGAGGTCAGCCCCCGCTCATTGGCTGGGGTCCAGGAGGCACGTAGCCCCGGGTCGTCATGGTGACCGCGGTCTTGTAGAGCCCCGCTTTCCCTCGTGAACCACACACAGCGCGCTGACCACGCGTGGTAGGAACCACCGTCACAACAGAGCTCCGGGCCGTGGTGTGTTAGTACCCTGGAGCAGTCGTGCTTCTACTACCGGACTTGCGGATAGAGTTTAAGGCTTTCACTGGGGGTCATATGCTGATCGGAGCTCTTATGTTCTTTATAATGTCGAGAATAAGCTTGATGAATTTGTCGCAGCTGAGTTGGGATTTTGCTGCTACGTGTTCTTTTTCCCCATTTTGTTTGTTTATTCAACTTGCACAGACTGTATTATGTCTGCTTTGCGTCACTCTGCCATCTGCACTGGGCGCAGGCATTGCAAAGCACTTCTCAATCTGCCGCGGCAGTGGCTCAGTGGTCATGGTGCTGGGCTCCTGACCAGAAAGACGCGGGTTCGATCCCAGCCGTGGCGGTCACAAATTTCGATGGAAGCGAAATGTTAGGGGCTCTTACACTGTGCGACGACAATGCACGTTATTAAAGAACTCCAGGTGGTCGAAATTACGGAGCTCTCCAGCGCTGAAAACGCTTCAGGACGTCTGATTTTATTGTCGTTGTGGCAAGCTGCAACAGCTTTCTCAGCGACAAAGTCGCTTAACCAGCTTTGGGAGTGAGCCAGTTACTGTCAGAAGCTACCAGCATGCGAATTCCACACTTGTACTCACAGCTTGGCCAGTGTATCGAATCCATACACCTTTCTCTAATCAAGCGCTCTCTTCATGGCATCGGGAAATGACACGCTATACCGTTAATGCTGCTGTGTATAGAGGAACTCAGGATCTCTCAGCTCGATTATACATCTTTTTTTCCTGGATTTCCTCGAAACAATCCGTTGCAAAATAAAAAATAGAATTCAATTTAATATCTAAAGTAGCAGATATAAAAAATTCATTTTCCTAACATTATTTTAAATTATTCATGCCTACTTTACTCACGCTAATATCTATCGCTAACAGTGCAATAATCGCCCCAACCGCGGACGCGGTTTTAAGGAGGCGTGTACGCAACCCGCCGCGGTGGCTCAGTGGTTAGAACGTGCGGCTACTGATCCGGAGTTCCCGGACTCGAACCCGACCGCGGCGGCTGCGTTTTTACGGAGGCAAAACGCAATGCCGCCCGTGTGCTGCACGATGTCAGTGCACGTTAAAGATCCCAAGGTGGTCGAAATTATTCCGGAGCCCTCCACTACGGCACCTCTTTCTTCCTTTCTTCTTTCACTCCCTCCTTTATCCCTTCCCTTACGGCGCGGTTCAGGTGTCCGCCGAGATGTGAGACAGATACTGCGGCATTTCCTTTCCCAAAAAACAATTTTCAATTTTCAAGAGGCGTGTACGCCTCGTTTAAAACATTGCGTTAGGAGCGGACAGCGAGAATCAAGAAATTTGCCCCGCCGCGGTGGCTCAGTGGTTAGGGCGCTCGACTACTGATCCGGAGTTCCCGGGTTCGAACCCGACCGCAGCGGCTGCGTTTTTATGAAGGAAAAAGGCTAAGGCGCCCGTGTGCTGTGCGATGTCAGTGCACGTTAAAGATCCCCAGGTGGTCGAAATTATTCCGGAGCCCTCCACTACGGACCTCTTCGTTCCTATCTTCTTTCACTCCCTCCTTTATCCCTTCCCTTACGGCGCGGTTCAGGTGTCCAACGATATATGAGACAGTTACTGCGCCATTTCCATTCCACCAAAAACCAATTATTAATTAGGAGCGGACAGCGAGAATCAAGAAGTTTAGAGCTACGGAGACGTGCTCTGTAAGGTAAACGTTGAAAACCGAGGATGTGCATTGAACATTGCAATTAAAGAAATGGCATTACGCAGCTGTCGAAGGGTCGTGTGGTTGAACTCCTATGCACGCAGCTGTTGACGTTGGCGTG
This sequence comes from Amblyomma americanum, assembly GCA_030143305.2. NCBI lineage: Eukaryota > Metazoa > Arthropoda > Arachnida > Ixodida > Ixodidae > Amblyomma > Amblyomma americanum. Next base: position 35,161 of record JARKHS020017400.1, read on the forward strand.
CGCGGTGGTTTTCACTGCCACGCAAGTTGGTCCAGACCAACGCACTGTGCACTCAGCGCAAAACAACCACTCGCTACCCTACCAGATGAATTTTTGTCCACTTCAAAATAAAACAGCGACGATAATACGCGACGCTTGAACCGATATGCTTAAATGCGTGCGCATTCAGACGATGATGGCACAGAGTTCGAGTTTCCAACACGCTTCCCAATTTAATGCCGATTCTTGCCAACATCAGCGCCAAACATGAAGCGAATTTGAGGACGCGGTAGGAGCATGCTGGCGCTCACTGAACGCACCTTTTTGTAAAAGACGACCTGTGCAAGCAGCGCAGAAACTGAGGCATTCGATTTTGAAATTCCACTCCCCAGATCCATGACAGCTTCGCCGGTATCAAGAGAGCATACATAGCAAACGACGCACCAGCCCGACGAGCTTTCCGAACCAAGAAAGAAACCGGAAGCTGTGGGCACGGTGTTGCCAGACCGCCAAGCAGTTTGGCATATGGTCTGTTAGACCAGAAGTTCTCTATTTCAGGCACTTTTTCCCTGCTTCAGCTTGAAAACTCTGGCAGTTTGGAAAAAGTGGGGAATAATTATTTGGTCATTAAAGTCCCTGCAACTCCGTAAAAACGCACCTCTCGCCCAATTTTACCCTTATAATTCCCTGAAAAAAGGAAAAATCACTGACTCGAGAGGTGCGAACTTACAGCTTGCGGTTTAAGCTCTTATCACTCTATCGACGTGCCCCACAAACTCGCTTGCTGTTTCACACTACCCGTCGCGGACGGTGTATGTCCGAAAAAAAAATGTTGAAATCAATAAATAAATATGGGTGTCATGTAGTACAAGTACTTCAGCACTTTTTCGCTTGCAGCTGGATTTATGGAACGACCATCGCATCATTCAAAAACAAATACTGAGTTCTTTATTTACCCACATTTGAAATGCTGATCGAAAGGCGGACGTCTAGAAACTCAAAGCAACACTGTTGTGTCTGGTGATAGTGGCCTTTCCTGACACTTACTTTCACAAGTCCAGCTTTTTTGGACATCAGTATTAATTGCTATGCAACTGCGGAATATTGTAGATACTGCTGTGAACACACCGATGGGAGTGACCTAACATTCCGGTATATAGCAAAATATTGCTTTTCTGCAATTGAATGCTTTTTTTAAAATAAATAGCAGAAAACTACAGGCTACGGGGGAACGGCGGATGTATTGGTTGTTGCTATGGTGTATTCTTACGATATGCGAAAAAATTGCGTTCATAAACATCTTCCCGTTGAAAAAAAAAATGCACTTGTCTAGGATATCTTGGTGTATTAAAGTTGGAATGGCTGACTCTCCAACACGCGAACACAACAGAAGCAAAGAAACATTCTGACACCTACCGTAAAACAGTCCCCCTTCTCCGCCATTCGAAGGGTGTCCTTTGAAGCAGCGTTGGGCCCACAATAGACTGTTTATGGAGACCGAAATTCTAAGACTACGGCTTCACGTGGTCCGAAGTACTATTGCGATATTTGAAAGGTGCATATTTAACTGCCTCCTATACAGTGTGTTTCACCTAGTATACTTTACACAATTTAAAAAAAAGGCCTTATGAGTTAGAAGCGCGCTTTTTTCGGCATAGGATTGTCAGTGGTAATGATAGTCATAGTCATGGCTTATAGTCATTCTGCATCGTACCATGATGAGCATTTTGCAAGTGACGTAATGGAAGGTCTGTAGAATTTGTACAAAGTATGCATAGTCATGACTGATGACAGTTACTCTGCAGTGTCTCTTGACTCAGCACTTCAATGCTTTCGCATTCTCATACGTAAGCATTCTTAAGTGTCTCTGCCTAGTTTTTTTTTTCAATAAAAATATTTGGTCTAATAGGCTTAAATTGGGGAACGCTTTGTTGGCTAAAAGGCCCGCAGTCGCATCCGCTGAGCGCAGGTGTTTCACGTGTTCGACACCACGGAATCGAGCTGACGTCAGATGGAGCACGTAGGTTGAATCTACTCGGCGGCGCCGTATAGGCCAGATGTTATCTCTGCATCTGTGCGATAATTAGCATCACAATCGACGGCTCTCATTATTAGAGGCATCGGGGTGATTATGCATAACTGAAAGTGACGACCTTCCGTGCACGTTACCTTCGGTGCTTAAATTGAAGCGACTTCTGTTGATCAAACAAAGAATCTTGAGCGTTCTTTTTGTCGCCGCGAATCAACAGCCGTGCGTACACACAAACACACCAGGTGTCGCAGCGGCTGGCCGGCTCGCAGTCGCGCGAAGACCTCGTAAACGCAGGTCACGTCTCGCGCGTCGCCCTGTTTTTCGACCGCTGCACCGGGTCTGTCACTGGACCTCGGACTGTGCGCTGGCATCCTGGGTATGCACACGCCTCTCAGCTCTGCTCACAGGGGGCGGTGTTGGCGTTATCTCGTCGGCGCACTCGGCTGCTCCTCGGGGGTGGCCGCACTGAAGTTCTTTCTTGTTTGGCTGTTTGTTGTTTCTGTAAACAGTGAATACACTCCCGATGGAAGATAAAACGAACTGGAGACAGCAATGAGTCAGTTAAATAGGCTGGAGAAAAGTGGAAGGCAATAGAAGGTCAATGAAAGGCCAGAGAAAAATGGGCGACAAAAAGTGACCGTATAAGGCTGAAAAAGAGTGACCGAAGGTCAAGACGAGCATAGGGAGAGGCAGAAGGTGAAAAAAAAAAAGGGGGGGGGGGTGCTGAGCAAAATCGAAGGCAAGAAAAAGTCACTGAAAGCCGAGAGAAATGCGTAAACGAATATTAATTACTAAATGCCGGATAAACAACAACAGAAGGCACAAAAAATAAAGAAAAGGGTAGAGAAAGATGGCAGGTTATAGAAAGTTACCAATGGGTTAGATAAGGATGTAAGCAAGTAGAAAATAAAAGGCGGAGAAAGATGAAAGGCAAGATAAACTCTGAAAGCTTAGATAAACATATATGGTGATGAAATCACAGATAAACATGTAATGTGATGGAACCTCGTAAAAGGCCAGAAAAAAAATGGATGGTATTGAAAGTCAAGAAAAAGGTAGAGAAAGATAAAAAACACCGAAAAGTCACTTAAAGGCTGGAGAAGGATGGGAGGTGAAAAAAAGCAAACGACACGGGAAGATCGAAGGCAAAAATTGGAGAGGACACTTAAGCTCCGCCTTAAAGGTATGACGCGATATCGTAGTGGGTTAGGCTTTTCATTGGGAGCTGTTTGACACATTTAGACGCTTTTTTCGTTTTTTTCAATTGTTTCAATTAATTATTTGATCAATTACACAGTCTACACTTTCTGAATTAGCATCATCAAGCATTGGCTTTTCATTCCGAGCATCCCGCCACCTTTGAACCTCCTTTTTCCATTTTATCATTTTTAACTAATAAATTAATTACAATCAATAATCACTAGAACCACAAATTGACGTGATAGGATTTTTTTTACGCAGCCCCCGATTATTTCCGGCACGCGGTGCCGACTACGCCGACGCCTTTTGGAACGAACGAGCTGTATACGCTATCGCGTAAAAAAAAAGCGCTATAAGCCCCATGCAAAAGCCCCGAAAGAGATGGAAGGCGAGAGGAACGTACTAAGAGGCTTGAGAAAAAAATGGACGAGCGATCATACTATGCGATGCGACAAATCTGCGTTGGGTAGCTTTAATTTTAGATATCGTTTTTTCGTTTTTGCTTATACAGGGTGTCCAGGCTAACTTTAGCCAAGGGTTAAAAAATAAGATATTTAGGTAGGCAAGGGAAACTCATATACAGCTACCAGCCGGCTTGCGCTTCTAGGCAGTTTTTGTATTGCTATTAATTAGGTAGTAATTAAGATAATTTTTCTAAATGTAAATATTGACTTTAGACAGCAGATGTGCACAGCAAAGTTGGAGAGCACCTTCTAGAAATCCCCATTCCATTTATTTGCGATAGAGAAAGCCTCACGTGTACCTTTTTTCTGAGCTCCAAAGAGCGCCCGCGAAATACAAAAAAAAAGATCACGTGACTAGCGCATTCTCGCGCCACGATTGCGCTGCGCTCAATCCTGGCTTCGAGTGAACGAAATCAGCTGCTGGTATGGCGCGACGACCCCATTGCTCCGGCAGGCCGATACGTTGACGGTGGTTGCGACACCCGCGCGAGCCAGTCTGCCAGCGCGACGGTGCAAGTACCGTCGCACTTGCAGACTGGCTCGCGCGGGTGTCGCAACCACCGTCAACGTATCGGCGCCCGTTTGAGAGGGGAACGCGGGGCACACCACAAAGCGCTGCGTTGTCCCCGCTTCTCTTTAATATTATATATATTATAATTGGTTTTTGAGGGAAAGGAAATGGCGCAGTATCTGTCTCATATATCGTTGGACACCTGAACCGCGCCGTTAGGGAAGGGATAAGGGAGGGAGTGAAAGAAGAAAGGAAGAAAGAGGTGCCGTAGTGGAGGGCTCCGGAATAATTTCGACCACCTGGGGATCTTTAACGTGCACTCACATCGCACAGCACACGGGCGCCTCAGCGTTTTTCCTCCATAAAAACGCAGCCGCCGCGGTCGGGTTCGAACCCGGGAACTCCGGATCAGTAGTCGAGCGCCCTAACCACTGAGCCACCGCGGCGGGGTCTTTAATATTGCCATGATGCGCCTCCCGGCACAGCCAGCGGGTGTCGGCGGTGTTCAGAATGCACTGTACGCCGATGAACATCCATTGGGAACTTCACGAGGCGCATCTCGTTAACCAATACACGCGTCTCGGCCAGACCGTGTCCGGTCGCCGCCTCTTGGACCGGTTACATATCAACCATGACCACCATACAAGAAACACGCCTTCTACGTCGACATTGCAGGCCCCTACCACTCCAGGGGGGAATGGTACACGGCTGCAGTCATACACGAGGAAAAACAGGTGGACGGCCTCTCGTTGAGAGCGCCCAGCTCAACTCATGCGGAGGAGGAAGCGATCGCCCTCGCAGCCTCCCATCCCGACTCTAAATTCATCCTCACAGACTCTCGCGGAGCCTGTCGTAACTTTGAGTTCGGTTGGATCACTCCACTTGCTCACCAAATTCTTCGCCACAGTACTCGCGACTGCGATCAAACTCATCGCTCAATCATATGGGTCCCCGGCCACCAAGGCATGCCAGGTAACGAAGCCGCCCATGAGGCAGCCCGCGCACTCACTTACCGGGCACCAGCAAAGCCCCTCATTGAGGGGCTTTAGGCACCAGGCGTTCCTTGGGAGGACCTTAACCCCGATCACAGCCCTCTTCTTTCTTTTAAAGGTATTACTCAGCACTCTCGTGCCGAACACCGGCGATACCCGGTTCCTATAAAGGGACTGGGTAAAGCTGGCCAACGAACTCTCCTCAGGCTCTTTACAAACACCCTGCTGTGCCCGGCGGTTCTCAAGCATTTTGATTCTTCTTTCGACGGTCGCTGCTCATTCTGTGGGGAGGTAGCCGACAGCTTTCGCATGGTTTGGGCAAGCAGGCAAAATTTTTCTCTCCCCCCCATCACCCTTCCCCTACCCGGGAGGACTGGGAGGCGGCTCTGCTCAGCTGCCAGGAACTATCGGCCCAACAATCCCTGGTTCGGCGGACCTGCGCAGCGGTCAGGACCAACGGGGTCCCGGAATGAGGGACTGCGCCTTCTACTGTAAGGGGTGAGACCCACTAGAGGCCTCTACCCGAGCACCTCTCTGTACATATAGCTAAATAAATGCTTTTCACCACCACCACCTGCGTACGCAGACGAGCGTGCGTACTATGAGCATTGCACGGAGAAGCTCTCCCCAGTGAATCTAACAATGGGCAGTGTTTTAGGTCCCTTAGCCTGCGCTAGGCAACAGAGACATGCAATGAACTTTTTATTTGCAAATTTAAAGGACATTGGACATCTTGTGGACATCTTGACAAGCTGCAATTTCACCTTACATGTAATCCTAATACATTCTTCAAGCAGTGAACTTTGTTCTCCCATTTGTCGGACTATGCACTTCATCATTTCATATGCAACATCATTACTCGCCGATGCACCTCAATACGCATTTAATGGCCGCATTTTTTCTTCTCCTCTTTTTATTTGTTTGGTTTTGCCTTTCCCACACCGTTCTCCTTCCACCTTTATCTCCCAAATTCCCTTCCCCGCGCAGAGTAGCATCCTTTCGATTTGTAAACGCCAGTCGAAATTATTCCGGAGCCCTCCACTACGGCACCACTTTCTTCCTTTCATCTTTCACTCCCTCCTTTATCCCTTCCATTACGGCGCGGTTCAGGTGTCCATCGATATATGAGACAGATACTGTGCCATTACGTTCCCCCAAAACCAATTATTATTATTAAAATTCTCTGGGAACCCGATCGGGCGGTCGCGTTTCGATGGAGGCGAAACGCTAAGGCGCCCGTGCGCTGTGCGCTGTCAGTGCACGTTAAAGATCCCCAGGTGGTCGAAATAATTATTCCGGGGTCCTCCACTACGGCACCTTTCTTCCTTTCTTCTTTCACTCCGTCCTTTATCCCTTCCCTTACGGCGCGGTTCAGGTGTCCGCCGATATGTGAGACAGATACTGCGCCATTTCTTTTCCCGAAAAACCAATTTCAAAGATCCCCAGAGCCCCGCCGCGGTGGCTCAGTGGTTAGAGCGCTCGACTACTGATCCGGAGTTCCCGGGTTCGAACCCGACCGCGGCGGCTGCGTTTTTATGGAGGAAAAACGGTAAGGCGCCCGTGTGCTGTGCGATGTCAGTGCACGTTAAAGATCCCCAGGTGGTCGAAATTATTCCGGAGCCCTCCACTACGGCACCACTTTCTTCCTTTCTTCTTTCACTCCCTCCTTTATCCCTTCCCTTACGGCGCGGTTCAGGTGTCCAACGATATATGAGACAGATACTGCGCCATTTCCTTTCCCCCCAAAAAAAACAATTATTAAAGATCCCCAGGTGGTCGAAAATATTCCGGAGCCCTCCACTACGGCGCCTCTCTCTTCCTTTCTTCTTTCACTCCCTCCTTTATCCCTTCCCATACGGCGCCGTTCAGGTGTCCAACGATATATGAGACAGATACTGCGGCATTTCCTTACCCTAAGAACCAATTATTATTATTAAAAACCAACAACCAAACAACCATTTTCCAGCTAAATTCTGTTTTTTCATGAAAGAGTTTCTCTCTTTTCATCGTTGCCTTTACCGCGACAGCCTTAAGGCTGTCGATGATGATGATGTCCTCAGGCTTAATTAATGACACGTACCCACGGCGGGGTATTGTCCAGGGTGCATGCGTCGTCGGTGGCGGCGTTGTGAGCGATAAATCCCCGGAGAAGCAACCTGAGTGGGCCATCTAGGTCACGTGACCTTGCGCCGTCATCACAACCTGCCCACCGTGGCAGGAGCCAGTTTAAATTAAATTAATGATTGATCGCTCGGAAACAGGAACCTGGGTCGCACAAGCCCCACTGGTGGCAGCACCTGCCATCCCAAGGCAATGGTGCGTCGCTAAACCGCAGCACCACTGCGCCAGGAGTGGTGTGAGGACTCTCAGGGATCTATGAATGTAGAGAATGACCGATTAATAATAATAATTGGTTTTTCGGGAAAGCAAATGGCGCAGTATCTGTCTCATACATCGTTGGGCCTATTCTGCAATATATGGAATTATGCATTGCGCTATATAGTGTCATACCCTTCAGGCGGAGCTTAAGTGCCCCCTCCAATTTCGGTAACTGACGTCCACGCAGCTGACATTTGGTGCCTGAAAAGATTTTCTTCCTGTTTCAAGAGCCCGATTTTTAAGAATTTTTAAATGAGCCCACTGAAACACCCAGCACTTTGTGCAGTTACTATCCGTGCATTAGTCGCTGCAGCGATTGCTTTACGAGCCCAGTCCTATAGTATACTGTCGTATAAATCAGTCGCGGCGTAGCTTCTAAACCGCAGAAAACGTCAACGCGTTTTAAAATCAGCTTGTGCACGTGCTGCTGATTTAATGAGTGCTTCATGGGCGCACCCACAGCCAGAGCATAAAAATCGTCCTAAAGGAATGACGTATAAATCAGACTCTGTTTAACGCCTAAACAGCGATTAACACTTCCGCCTAAAAAAAAAAAAGAAACAACAATGCCGGAGTCCTCCTCTTCATTTGCCCTCTTACCTCACGGAAGAGACGCGTCCGTAGTTAGCGGTAACTCCAAAGTGCATTCTGTTGTTTCCAGTAACGAACGCAAATTTAATCGGGCGTGGCTGACGAAGTATCAAGGAGTGGGACTCGCAACGCCCCGTATACGTGTGGAACGGGCGTACAGGCCGAATATTAGGCAGTAATGCGGAGGCGAGGGGGGGGGGGGGGGTATGTGTGGGACCATAGTCCTTCCCCCCCTCCCCCTCCTCCCACGCACTTCTAACCGGCGCATTTTTTTCCCATCTGTATTGCATAGAACTGCATGGGATACGGGGATGTTGTTAGTCTCTCTTTTGCGCTTTTTTCGTCTGTTGTTTTCGCCGCGCAAGCAGATTAATAACGACGTCGTTAGCCCTAATCATATCCCCCCACCCTCCAGTCGGTCGTTTTTGGGCGAGGATGATGCGTCGCCAGCGGAGAGCTCTCGGGCGGAATGCAAAGTGGCGGTATACGGGGATGATGACGCTGTTTTTTCGCGGAAAAGCTTCCTGCAGTGATCGCCACGTGCTATGCGGGGAGGATTTCAACACGCGCCGCGCTTCCATCATCGGGTGTCCTTTAGACGCCATTCACCAACCAAGGCGTCGTCACTCCCCCCCCATCACCCATCCTCCTCTACCTCCGCCTTTCCTGCTTTCTCCGACTGCTGTGTTTCTGTTTCTGAATGAGGTAATTTTTTTGCTTTTATTTCTAGATTAATAATAAGGGAGTAATCTCACTGGCATCCAGCCAAGCGCAGCCATAAGGCTACAAAGGAAAGCTATACAGCTCCCACAGTAACTTCGCAGTTGAAGAAAAATTCGTCCCACCCTTACAAAAATGGTCTATACACAGTCTATAGACTTCTAATAGACTCTATTGCCTTCCTATAGATATCTCTTTTTGTCTATTCATAGTCTATAGACTTTCTATAGACAAAAGTCTACTGAATGTGTATGGCCATGAATCTATAGAATGTCTATAGGATTTGTATTGCCTACAGACTGTTCTCTAGGGTTTGTCTATAGAGAGTCCTTAGACTTAATAGACAGAAGTCTATTGACAGTCTATAGACTGTCTAAAACAATTTTTGTATGGGTGGTCCGTGGTTCGAGCCCAGGCATACCTAACAATACTGGCCAAAACCGTTTTTTTCAACGAAAAAGAGTTTATGAACGCAATTTTTGCATATATTGCAAGATTTACCTGTAACAATCAATATATCCGCAGATCTCCCGACTGCGGGCTTGCATTTTTTTTTTGCTATTGAGACGTTTTTGCGATTTTTAAACGCGTTGCCCTTCGGTTTTATATGGAAGCCTTAAATGCTCGGTGCGAGCGATGGAAAAACTTGAAAATATTTTCGTACGCATCAGAAGAATGGACCATGAACTACAAATTTACATATCAGCACCTTAGAATATTCCAATATTCAAAATTTTTGTCCAAGAACACTGCACATGAAATTCACAGGTGTAGTCGCTCTATGGACTGAGCTAACCGGGACGGCTAGAATATGGTAGGGCGAGATCGAATTGATCAATAACTTGAAGTGGGAAGCTTTCTTTTGTAGCCGTATGGCTGCTATTGGGTGGATGCCGATCAGTGCATGATTACTCCGTTATTACAAATCTGCTCCACCTTGGGGGATTTCCCCAAAAACATTTCACCAAGACC
>JARKHS020017400.1:50000-59056 GCA_030143305.2 Amblyomma americanum
GGAGGTTAGTCGCTCGGTTAGTATATTCTCGAGCTAGACTGTCTGCGGCCTCGTTTCCCTCGAGCCCCTCGTGCCCAGGAGTCCGAGTGATTTGGTGCTTGCATGTGGAATTTTGAACTTGTGGGGTAGTCAGAATGGGAGCGACGGAGTGTGGAAGTCTGCCAGAGAGGAAGAGGCGACACGCGGACTGGGAGTCGGTAATAATTTTTAACTCAATTCCCGTAGCATCGCCGTGCTGGATTGCGAGGGCAATTGCAGCAGTTTCTGCTACTGTGGGAGAGCAGTTTCGTAAGGAGGCGCTGGCGATTTCCTTGAAATTTGTGTCCAAGAAGGCCGCCACCGCGTTTGTTGAATCGGGGTACATGCCTGCGTCGACGTATACAGCATTTTGTGCCTGTCGATGTGTGCGGCGCAGATAGTCCACTCGCGCCTTTCGTCGTCCCTTTTGTGAGTCCGAGCGCATGTTCTTCGGGAGTGGAGCTACATACACGCGAGTTCGCAGAGATGAGGGTAGGTCTCGGTTGTCCTGGACGGCGCGTATGTATGTGGTTTCTGCAAATTAAACCACTTGTGAGTGGCGCTCTGTCCCATTCTCTTCTCTCGTGCATGTGTGGGTGGTTTTGGCGCCTTTAAAGTACAATGAATACCAACTGTATGCTCCACAGAGATGTCTTGTGTGCAGACAGACGAGTAGGATCCGCAAACAACTTGTAATGATATTGGCTGGTTTTTTTGATGAAAGGAAATGGCGCAATAGCTGTCACAAATCTCGATGGATACCCGAACCACGCTGTAAGGGAAGGGATAAAGGGGAGAGTGAGAGAAGAAAGTAAGAAATGAGTGCCGTAGTGGAAGGCTCTGGAATAAGCCCGTGTGCTGTGCGATGTCAGTGCACGTTAAAGATCCTCAGGTGGTCGAAATTGTAATGCTGTCGGATTTCCAAGACACAATGTAATTAGGTGTCTCTCTAAATGTTCTGCTAACCACTTTGGCAGCCGTTGTGAAATGATACTCCCATTGATAGCCTATTGCTGCGATGGGTGACCAAATGCATGGTGTGCTAACGTGACATTGTCGATAATTTGTCGATAGCGTTGTTCTCAGCTATATACAATGATGACCGCTATTACCATAAAACCCGAAACTTACCAGACAGCATTAATGCAACACTTTGCAGTGGAGCCGGAAGCGATATCAATGTATTCTCTTTAGAAAGATTCTAATACTTATTGAAGCACAGAATCTAAAACTGGTTGCCTATTTGGTATGGACATTCTGTTATAAACAATCTACGCTGGCTAAACTCCGGCTGGCAGTTATGATGGTACCGTGATGTAGTCGCACGCGGCTAGCTCAAATTCTCCTTTTTTACCCTCTTGGAGAATTAGTGCTGCCAGGTTACGAAAAGAAATAAAAAGGCTAAAATCAGGAGTTGTGTTTTGGGCTTGTTGGTTTTGTTGCATGGCCATGCAATAAGACCAACTTATGCTTAAGAGACCTTTGAGACCTTATGAAACCTTATGAGACCTTTGAGACCCTGCTTATAAGACCTTGTTTATGAGACCTCAGGTTTCGTCACCTAGTTGCTGAGTGATGTTCACAGAAAAGTGCTGCTCGTGAGAGGGCGACTCAAGGCTGCCACATTTATTTAGGAAGCCAGCTAGGACGTCAACGAAAGTGCGAAGCAGGTAGAGGAACGGTGAAAGTTGTTTTGGATGTTTAGTCGGACGCCAGACGTTGCTGTTGTTGCTGTTGTGCACGTTCCAGTCCTTGCATCTCGACTATTCTTCGAGCTCGAAAAAGAGGTCGGTGCCGTGCTCATGACTGCGTTTGAAGGCGCGCGTACCGGTCATGGAGTCATTAAGTCGGTTGCTTGAATGCACGTCAGACCGGCCAAGGGTGGGCCTGGGACGAGTCCTGGGTGTAGTAGTTATAATCCTTGTTTTCAAACGGCTCCGCCTTTAGTAATCACACTGCTGTCTTTAATACGTTGACATGAAAACCGTTCAACGGCCATCTGGTCACCCGCAGACCCTGCCAGTGACATTCTCAATACAGGTACTCCTTCCACACGTCCCACATTTCCGTCCCACGCATGCGCCTCTCGTACATGTCACGAAGGCGCCTCTCCTGTTCAGGCTTGAACAAGTTTCTCCAGTCCCCGACCTGTCCTTTCCGAAAAAAGTTGCTCAGGGACACCAGCGACTCTCCGGAGTCCTTACCGTCAGCAGCACTGTCCCGTGTCACGTCGCTGTTAGCATTTCCACATCTTGAATCGTTCGAAGTGTCGTCTGCAGTTCCAGCACCTTGATCCCCGGGTGCGTTTTTGCAGTTTTCTGCCGCGTTAGGCTTACTATCGTGCATCACGTGGTGTACGTCACCAACAATCGAGACGCTGGACTTCAGATTGCTGAAGGAGATGCGCTGCAGAACTTGATCGAGAAGCCTCCTGTCTGCCCGCAGCATTGCCCACACGGTCTGATCCACGAACTTGGCCAAAGCGAGTACGGTGCGCTCCGGGTCACGCTTGAAGTTCTCGTAGTAAAAGAAGAACACGTTGGGGTCATTCCGGTGGGCGTACCAGGACAGGATGTGCTCGAAGTAGTGTCCGAAAGGCACGTGGCCGTCCATGTAGTCTTCGAAGAACTCATCGAACGTCGTGTCGGCGCGCATGCCTAGATTGATGCGGTCCCCCATGCAGTGGTGGTAGAAGGAGACCGCGCTGTCGAATGGGTTTCGAACGATGACCACGTACTTGGCGTCGGGGTGGTACGGCGAGGCGGTGAACGTGAGGTGGTGCTTGATGATCCGCGGCTCCGCCAGATCCTCGACAACTTTGCGGCCAACCTGCGAGAGGAGACGTAGTCAGGATAAACTGCCCCGCTTCCTGAAGGCATCGCGCTCTCGTGGCGGGCATGGGCTTTTACCCACGCATGGGGAGGCGATCTGGTACGCTAAGATCAACTAGTAAGGGCAAACCATGGGGCCAGTATGCCTACTATGTCATGGTCGTACTATCCCAAGCAGCACAGGTAATCGGCCCAATATTGGAACAGGATGGTTCCATCCTAGTCATTTGTAGGGCCGGGCTTTGCCAACTGCTCCAATGTTGGGCCAATTACCTGTGCTGCTTGGGATGTCTGTGACTGCCCTTTAAAGCAATGATTATTCTGCTGCTAAGCTAATTAATAAACTCGTCCTATGCTGCTAGTGCTTACCGCACAGCACAACTCTTGCCTGAGCGAGCAGCAACGGCTGATCCCGTGGGCCCGCAGGGTAGCAGAAGCTATCGGAGTCTTGAGGACCCCGCCCACGAGGACCTCTCGCTAAAAACAGTCACACTCGTTAAAAAGTTTTCCACCACTCCCATCTTCATCATCATGTTAAGGTCCTACACACAGCTAAGTGGCGGAACAATCGCTAAAATAAAGTTTTGCCTCACCATCATCATCATATTGAGGTCCTGCCACACATGACGTCACTTCTGTGGTCATTTTTTTATTCAGATTCTATTAGTAAGCAAGGGTTTGGATAGGTAATTACGTAGTCGATTGGATTCTAGGATATACATTCTTCATATCGCATGATGACCCTTATAAAAATGGTCTATAGACAGTCTATAGACTTCTTATAAACTCTATAGCCTTCCTATAGATATTTCGTTTTGTATATTAAGTCTATAGACTGTCTATAGACAAGTCTGCAAGAAGTGTATGGCCATTAATCTTTAGATTGTCTATAGACTGGCTATAGCATTTGTATTGCCTGTAGACTGTTCTCTAAGATTTGTCTATGGACAGACTGTAGACTTTATAGACGATGTCTAAGGACAGTGTATAGACTGTCTAAAATTTTTTGTATGGGGTGTTTCAAGCTCAATAAAACAGATCGCCTTAGGTCATCTGCATGCTATTATTGCCTGTTGTGAGTTGAAGATGGTGCGGCAATGACAGCTGCGCGGTACGCGCAAGACTGATGTACAATGCTGTAAAGTTCATGCAAGTGTCGGCGTCTCACCAGTTCCAGGAAAGGCGCGCACTTGGTCATTATGTCGGCGAAAGAGGGCACCTCGTGAGTGTTCTCCTCCTCTCCTTTTCCATGTTTTAGGCTTAGCAGGCACCACAGCGTGTACTGCGTCCACGTAGCTCCGGTCTTGGGGTACGTGGCCAGGAAGATGTCGCCCGGACGAGCCTCGTACTTGAGCGCGTCCCGGACGACTTCCCGTCGGAAGGACTTCGGAGGCACCAGGACACCGTCGACGAGCTCCAGGAACAACGTGCGTTTTACCGGCTGGTCTTCGGGTCCACCCTTCGACATCCTGAAACATAGGGTAAGACTCTATATCTAAGGTTCAGCCGTGGTACTTACATGCTAGCTGTATCTTCACGACCCCCACCTCTTCATTAATTAACATACCTGCCTGTATAGTTATTTCTTAACGGGCTTCAGGCTGTTGTCAGATGAATACACAGCTTTTTTATAGCAAGATTTCAGTGACTCCTCCCATATAAATTTTCCACCACTTTATCCTTTCCTGTTACAGCAAACTTTCTAAGCTATTCTGCCAATGTACTCGGTAAACCTTTCGGCTTGGTCTTCTTCTTCAGAAGTGGCTTATCCGACTTCTTAGGTATGCGTTTTCAGCTTTCCGGCTCAGACTTGCACCCACCTTCGGTAACTTGGCCACTTACTTGTGATGTGGCTTCTTACATCTCAGCGTTACGACCTGGCCTGTTGACGCATCTCCGTTACTCAGTTTCCAGCGAGACTTCACAACGTTGTTTTTTAAAGTAAATTTTGTATTCTGAAAATTTGGTGACTTTAAACTAGCTGCTGAACGATGCCCAAACCTCGGGTGCGCGCTCGAACTGCCAACTTATACAATCGCCTCGTCCGCTACAAAGAGCAGTTAGAAAGTCCCGGCATAGACAACCTAACTAGGAGCTATAGACGGTATGTAACAAGGGAGCCTGAAGCCAAAGAGGCCCCGGTCTTATATAGCTGCGTCGTAACTACCTCTGCACCTGTTGTCCAGTCTGCCCGGGACAAATTTTAAGAATTTGCTGCTTCCTGAAGGCTACATTCAAGTCAATGGGGCAGTCGTCTCAGGTTCCCATTGCGACCAAGTGCGTAGCGCGGAACGCCGATAAGGTTGACAATACTCACACAACTCCGAGAAGCTCGTTAACTCGGCGCAGAGATCAGCATCTTTGCATTTACTCGTTTGCTTGCGGTTTTCCTTTCACTTCTGAAAACGGCTAGCGTCACGCTTGGGCTGCTTTCTTTGCGGCTGTGACATTGAAGCGGTCAATACTAGAGAATGCGCTCAAACACGTGCTTTTGGGCCGAACTTGTCGCTGTTTCCGGGGGCGTGGCTATGTCAAAGACGACAGTGAGGGGTCGTGTTCGTGATTAAGATTCATTTCTTAAAAAACAGTCAGTGGTGAAGAGTGTTCAGAAGAGTCACGTGCTTGGAAACAGGATGTTCTGTATTTATATTTATTTATTTACACAAAATACCCCTAAAGGCCCTCAATTTGAGGGTATTTGAGGGCGGTACAGGCAAGAATCAAAAGTAAGAAATAAATGAGCCAAAAAATTCAAGAAACTACAAAAAAACAGATAAAAGCATATGGATCGTTGGAATAAAAATACAAAACCGACATAATTAAACATTGAAGCATAAATTGCAAGAAACAGAAACATTAACAGAGTAAAGTTAATGCAAGTTATACAATGTCTATCCACAACGGCATGAAAAAAAACCAACTAGAATCATCAATAACAGAAATAAAAGACAAATCTAATGCACTGGTAAGTTAACAATGTACTAAAAAGATGTTACGCAGAATTAGTGGCAGATATTAGTTTATAAAATTTCTCCGGATAAGTAGTGGTAGCAACATCTGAAGGGAGAGCGTTCCAGTTGGTTATAGTGCGTGGAATGAATGAATGAATGAATGAATGAATGAATGAATGAATGAATGAATGAATGAATGAATGAATGAATGAATGAATGAATGAATGAATGAATGTGCATAGTTAGATGTACGGCATGACAAGCGCTGAACTTTAAACGGATGGTCGCGGCGGTCAAAAATGGAGGAAGGCAAAGAAAAAAAAGTCATTATGAAGAGTTGAGTGATGATACAGTTTATTAAAAAGTGATAAACGTGCCACTTTACGACGGAGATATAGATCTTGCAGATCAGCGCATTTCTTCAAGGCTGTGATGCTGGAATGACGTGAATAATCAGAGTAGATGAAACGAGCTGCGCGATTCTGCTATGATTCGATACATCAAGTGTTGTATCAGTGTCTGCAAGTGTTGCTCGTGCTCAGCGGGATGAAAGTGTACACTTGAAATTAGTGGGAAAAAATGGACCGGATCAACTATCATTAAACCTGATGCGAGAAAGCTGCGATCGCCCTCGATGATTACTTTGATGCTTTTTTTTTTTTGAAGCGATGTTTATTGCCTCAGGGCATAAAAACTATGAAGTGAGAGATGAGTAAGATGCTTAAATAAATGAAAAAAGTTGAGCTGATCTGATGAAATCAAGAAGTGAACGATGATATGGACCCTGTGTCCATGCAATATATGAATCCGGATTGTCCGGTGAGAGTCCCACTGACGCCAGGTGCCGAATTCTCGTCGGCTTCAGCGCCGGGCAGTCCCACAACAGGTGGTGGATATCCGCCTCACAGTCTCTGTTCTTGCAGACTGGACACCCGGGGCGGGGATATAAATCTTTGAAATGCGGCCACTTGCGTGTCACAGCTGGAGTTAGGGCAACCCCGACCCGTATTCTCCGAAGCGCAACCTCCTCTGCACGGGTAAGACCACGGGGGAGGGTTACCGCACACGGAGGGATTAGAGCACGTGTGCGGCGCCGGAGGTGTTCCTTTCTTGTTGAAAGGAGGGTGGTGTCATCCAGAGTGAGGACTCGAGGCAAAGACGATGGTTGGGGTCGAAGGCGGGTCGCAGAATCTGCGCGGCTTTGTGCGCTCAGGAGGTCACGCGGGACCCACTCAATACGGATTTGTTGCGGGATGCGTGCCGCTAGACGATGGATGTCTTGGCAGATTTCTGGGGTGCGACTGACTCGTCGTAGTAGGCGTGTGACGTGAAGGGCGTCGGTGCGAATGACAATGCGGGCCGTGGTAGCATGGGAACGGCGGCCGCAGAGTCAAAGTGCCTCTTGAACCGCAAGCATCTCCGCACACAAGGAGGAAGGAGGTTCTGAGAGGCGAAACCTTTGACGTTTTGTTCAGGGCAGGCTTGCAAGGACAGTAAACTGCCGTTGTTGTTTCGCTGGCCTGGATGCTTGCGCCAACGTACATAACGATGGAGCCATGCGGCAGATTGGCGTCTTGCTCTGTAATTCGGTCGCTAGACAACGACGATGCCGCGCGGGTAGATGATGGCCGACGTAGATCAGTTGGCTTGTTGTCGCTTAGCTGCACAAAACGCCAGGGAGGAGAGAACTGGCGGGGGCGGCTGTAGAATCGAGTGCGATGAGGCATATGCCCTGAGTGCACACGTTGTGTGTGTAAGGCTTGGCTTAATGCCGGCGAGCATCGCGTCGTTGCTGCACCAGCTCATCCAGTGTATTCAGCTGCGCATATGTTCTTGGAGCGCCACGGTCGGGGTGATGCGGGGAAGGCAAGCGATGACCCTCATTGCCTCTCGATTAACAGCTTCTAGAGCGATCCCATTGAGCCCTCGTCAAATGCTGGAATTGGGCTTGGTAAACCAGGCGCAGGTTGCACAACCGCCCGCACCAACTGTCGTGCAACATGAGGGCGGGCTCCGCCTGTTTTAGGAGCACTGCGTCTTATCAGACCCAACGCCTGAATTGCTTGCTTTTTTAGCCCGAGAAAGCCAAGCAGTTCCTGTTCCTGACTCGTGTAGCTGTCGAAGCCCAAGACTTTTACGGTCGAACTTTCTTGAACTGGAGTTCCGGATACATGCAGACGAACTGGTGTTGCAGCCAGCTTACGGCGCCCCCAGCGGTTGGCGACTGACACGAACGTGGTTTTGCTCACTGAAAGCTGCAAACCAATTACTTTGATGCTTTGATACTTTGATGCAATTACTTTGATGCAATTACTTTGATGTTTTCACTTCAGTGATCTTACTTTGATCAAAGGGAGAGAGAGAAAGCTTTATTTAAACGCAATATCAAGCGTCTAGCTAGGTCGTCCTGTGCCAGGGTCACCAAATCTAACTGGTCCGTCAGCCAGTCCGAGGCTATAGCCAAACCTGCCACGCTGAGGTAGAAGGGTATGGAAGATCAGATTACTGAATGGCAGCGGGGCAAGGGGAAGGCAATGTTCCAAATTATCTTAGGGTTTGGGACAACTTGGGCATGTGGAGGAGTGTCGGGTACGGTGTAAGAAAAGAACGATCAGGAGTAAGGAGTGCATTTGGATGTAAGTGTCACAGAATGAGTACTTGCGCGGCGATGAGAGATTTTTACGGAACAGGAAGTGCACGAGGAGTTTCTCTGATATCGTCATAATTATTTCTTGTCTGTAGTGACGATTAGGATCTTACGTGGGTCGATAAGGCCGGGGAATCCCAGGCGTCAGGTGTTGGAGTTCACGGGCGAGGCGATGCACCACCTCACTGCCTGGGATTCCAGCGTGACCAAGAATATACCTGTGTGACAATTAGACATATTTTGGTGAGAGATTCTTGTAAACACCTAGTTATGCAGCAATCCGACCCGCATGAAGAGCGCATACAGCCTGTATTGAGTCGTATATGATATATCCTGAGGGGTTTGTTGGTGCTATGGACAGGACCTGAATACTTGCGATTATCGGAAGGGTTTTTAGCGTCGCTGTAGGAGGGGGATCAGTGTAAGGACCAAGGATGTGTGTCACTACCCGGTCGCCATTGGTTTGGTTTTGTTCTTGGTTTTTGGCAAAAGGAAATGGCGCAGTATCTGTCTCACATATCATGCGGACACCTGAACCGCGCCGTAAGGGAAGAGATAAGGAGGATTGCCATTCGCTGCAGACCTTTTTCACACACTGCACCACCACTG
>JARKHS020017401.1:0-13210 GCA_030143305.2 Amblyomma americanum
TAGTTTCTCCAACACAGAGTTTCTCCAACGCGGACTTTCTCCAACGCGGAGTTTCTCCAAAGCGGAGTTTCTCTAGCGCGGAGTTTCTCCGACGCGTAGTTTCTACAATGCGGAGTTTCTCCAACGCGGAGTTTCTCCAGCGCGGAGTTTCTTTAACACAGAGGTTCTCCAACACGGGGTTTCTCCAGCGCGGAGTTTATTCATCGTGGAGTATCTCCAGCGCGGATTTTCTCCAGCGCGGAGTTTCTCCATCGCGGAGTTTCTCCAGCGCGGAGTATCTCCAACGCGGACTTTCTCCAAAGCGGACTTTCTCCAGCGCGGAGTTTCTCAAGCGCGGAGTTTCTCCAACGCGGAGTTTCTCCAGCGCGGAATTTCTCCAACACGGAGTTTCTCCGACGCGGACTTTCTCCAGCGCGGAGTTTCTCCAACGCGGAGTGTCTCAAACGCGGAGTTTCTCAAACGCGGAGTTTCTCAAACGCGGAGATTCTCCAACGCGGAGTTTCTCCAGCGCGGAATTTCACCAACACGGAGTTTCTCCAACACGGACTTTCTCCAGCGCGGAGTTTCTCCAACGCGGACTTTCTCCAAAGCGGAGTGTCTCCAGCGCGGAGTTTCTCAAACGCGGAGATTCTCCAGCGCGGAGTTTCTCCAGCGTGGAGTTTCTCCAGCGCGGACTTTCTCCAGCGCCGACTTTCTCCAACGCGGAGTTTCTCTAGCGCGGAGTTTATCCAGCGCGGAGTTTCTCCAACGCGGAGTTTATCCAGCGCGGAGTTTCTTCAACACAGAGTTTCTCCAACACGGAGTTTCTCCAGCGCGGAGTATCTCCAGCACGGAGTTCCTTCAACGAGGAGTTTCTCCAGCGCGGAGTTTCTCTAGCGCGGAGTTTCTCCAGCGCGGAGTTTCTCCAGCGCGGAGTTTCTCCAGCGCGGACTTCGTCCAACGCGGACTTTCTCCAGCGCGGACTTTCTCCAGCGCGGAGTTTCTCCAGCGCGGAGTTTCCCCAGCGCGGAGTTTCTCCAGCGCGGAATTTCTCTAACACGGAGTTTCTCCAACACGGACTTTCTCCAGCGCGGAGTTTCTCCAAAGCGGAGTGTCTCCAACGCGGAGTTTCTCAAACGCGGAGATTCTCCAGCGCGGAGTTTCTCCAGCGTGGAGTTTCTCCATCGCGGACTTTCTCCAGCGCCGACTTTCTCCCACACGGAGTTTCTCCAGCGCAGAGTTTCTCCAGCGGGGAGTTTCTCCAGTGCGGAGTTTCTCCAACGCGGAGTTTCTCCAACACGGAGTTTCTCCAACGGGGACTTTCTCCAACGCGGAGTTTCTCCAACGCGCAGTTTCTCTAGCGCGGAGTTTCCCCAAAGCGTAGTTTCTCCAATGCGGAGTTTCTCCAACGCGGAGTTTCTCCAACGCGGAGTTGCTCCAGCGCGGAGTTTATCCAGCGTAGAGTTTCTCCAGAGCGGACTTTTCTCCAACGCGGAGTTTCTCCATCGCGGAGTTTGTCCGTCGCGGAGTTTCTCCATCGCGGAGTTTCTCCAGCGCGGAGTTTACACAACGCGGAGTTTCTCCAGTGCGGACTTTCTCCAACGCGGACTTTCTTCAACGCGGAGTTTCTCTAACGCGGACTTTCTCCAATGCGGACTTTCTCCAACGCGGACCTTCTCCGACGCGGACTTTCTCCAACGCGGAGTTTCTCCAGCGCGGTTTGTTTCAAGCCCGGAGTTTCTCCAACGCGGAGTATCTCCAACGCGCCGTTTCTTCAACGCGAAGTTTCTCCAAGGCGGAGTTTCTACAACACGGAGTTTCTCCAACGCAGACTTTCTCCAACGCGGACCTTCTCCGACGCGGACTTTCTCCAACGCGGAGTTTCTCCAGCGCGGTGTGTTTCAAGCGCGGAGTTTCTCTAACGCGGAGTTTCTCCAACGCGCCGTTTCTTCAAAGCGAAGTTTGTCCAAGGCGGAGTTTCTCCAACACGGAGTTTCTCCAACACGGAATTTCTCTAGCGCGGAGTTTCTCCACCAGGGAGTATCTCCAGCGCGGAGTTTCTCCAGTTCGGAGTTTCTCAAACGCGGAGTTTCTCCAACACGGAGTTTCTCCAACACGGAGTTTCCCCAGCGCGGAGTTTTTCCAGCCCGGAGTTTCTCCAGTGCTGAGTTTCTCCATCGCGGAGTTTCTCCAGCGTAGAGTTTCTCCAGCGCGGACTTTTCTCCAACGCAGACTTTTCTCCAACGCGGACTTTCATCACCAACACGGAGTTTCTCCATCGCGGAGTTTGTCCGTCGAGGAGTTTCGCCGTCGTGGAGTTTCTCCATCGCGGAGTTTCTCCAGTGCGGAGTTTATCCAACGCGGAGTTTCTCCAGCGCGGACTTTCTCCAACGCGGACTTTCTTCAACGCGGAGTTTCTCCAACGCGGACTCTCTCCAACGCGGACTTTCTCCAACGCGGAGTTTCTCCAACGCGCAGTTTCTCCAACGCGAAG
The DNA here is from genome assembly GCA_030143305.2 of Amblyomma americanum. Classification (NCBI taxonomy): domain Eukaryota; kingdom Metazoa; phylum Arthropoda; class Arachnida; order Ixodida; family Ixodidae; genus Amblyomma; species Amblyomma americanum. Next base: position 2,474 of record JARKHS020017401.1, read on the forward strand.
TTTCTCCAGCGCGGAGTTTCTCCAACACGGAGTTTCCCCAGCGCGGAGTTTGTCCAGCACGGAATTTATCCAGCGCGGAGTTTCTCCAGCCCGGAGTTTCTCCAGCCCGGAGTTTCTCCAGCGCAGATTTTATGCAGCACGGAGTTTCTCCAGCGCGGAGTTTCTCCAACGCGGAGTTGCTCCAGCGCGGAGTTTTTCCATCGTAGAGTTTCTCCAGAGCAGACTTTTCTCCAACGCGGAGTTTCTCCTTCGCGGAGTTTGTCCGTCGCGGAGTTTCTCCATCGCGGAATTTCTCCAGCGCGGAGTTTCTCCAACGCCTAGTTTCTCCAACGCGGACTTTCTCCAACGCGGAGTTTCTCCAAAGCGGAGTTTCTCTAGCGCGGAGTTTCTCCGACGCGTAGTTTCTACAATGCGGAGTTTCTCCAACGCGGAGTTTCTCCAGCGCGGAGTTTCTTTAACACAGAGGTTCTCCAACACGGGGTTTCTCCAGCGCGGAGTTTATTCATCGTGGAGTATCTCCAGCGCGGATTTTCTCCAGCGCGGAGTTTCTCCATCGCGGAGTTTCTCCAGCGCGGAGTATCTCCAGCGCGGAGTTTCTTCAACGCGGAGTTTCTCCAGCGCGGAGTTTCTCTAGCGCGGAGTTTCTCCAGCGCGGAGTTTCTCCAACGCAGAGTTTCTCCAACGCGTACTTTGTCCAACGCGGACTTTCTCCAAAGCGGACTTTCTCCAGCGCGGAGTTTCTCAAGCGCGGAGTTTCTCCAACGCGGAGTTTCTCCAGCACGGAATTTCTCCAACACGGAGTTTCTCCGACACGGACTTTCTCCAGCGCGGAGTTTCTCCAACGCGGAGTGTCTCAAACGCGGAGTTTCTCAAACGCGGAGTTTCTCAAACGCGGAGATTCTCCAACGCGGAGTTTCTCCAGCGCGGAATTTCACCAACACGGAGTTTCTCCAACACGGATTTTCTCCAGCGCGGAGTTTCTCCAACGCGGACTTTCTCCAAAGCGGAGTGTCTCCAGCGCGGAGTTTCTCAAACGCGGAGATTCTCCAGCGCGGAGTTTCTCCAGCGTGGAGTTTCTCCAGCGCGGACTTTCTCCAGCGCCGACTTTCTCCAACGCGGAGTTTCTCTAGCGCGGAGTTTATCCAGCGCGGAGTTTCTCCAACGCGGAGTTTATCCAGCGCGGAGTTTCTTCAACACAGAGTTTCTCCAACACGGAGTTTCTCCAGCGCGGAGTATCTCCAGCACGGAGTTCCTTCAACGAGGAGTTTCTCCAGCGCGGAGTTTCTCCAGCGCGGAGTTTCTCTAGCGCGGAGTTTCTCCAGCGCGGAGTTTCTCCAGCGCGGACTTCGTCCAACGCGGACTTTCTCCAGCGCGGACTTTCTCCAGCGCGGAGTTTCTCCAGCGCGGAGTTTCCCCAGCGCGGAGTTTCTCCAGCGCGGAATTTCTCTAACACGGAGTTTCTCCAACACGGACTTTCTCCAGCGCGGAGTTTCTCCAAAGCGGAGTGTCTCCAACGCGGAGTTTCTCAAACGCGGAGATTCTCCAGCGCGGAGTTTCTCCAGCGTGGAGTTTCTCCATCGCGGACTTTCTCCAGCGCCGACTTTCTCCCACACGGAGTTTCTCCAGCGCAGAGTTTCTCCAGCGGGGAGTTTCTCCAGTGCGGAGTTTCTCCAACGCGGAGTTTCTCCAACACGGAGTTTCTCCAACGGGGACTTTCTCCAACGCGGAGTTTCTCCAACGCGCAGTTTCTCTAGCGCGGAGTTTCCCCAACGCGTAGTTTCTCCAATGCGGAGTTTCTCCAACGCGGAGTTGCTCCAGCGCGGAGTTTCTCCAGCGTAGAGTTTCTCCAGAGCGGACTTTTCTCCAACGCGGAGTTTCTCCATCGCGGAGATTCTCCAGCGCGGAGTTTACACAACGCGGAGTTTCTCCAGTGCGGACATTCTCCAACGCGGACTTTCTCCAACGCGGACCTTCTCCAACGCGGACTTTATCCAACGCGGAGTTTCTCCAGCGCGGTGTGTTTCAAGCGCGGAGTTTCTCTAACGCGGAGTTTCTCCAACGCGCCCTTTCTTCAAAGCGAAGTTTCTCCAAGGCGGAGTTTCTCCAACGCGAAGTTTCCCCAACACGGAGTTTTTCCAACACGGAGTTTCTCCAGCGCGGAGTTTCTCCAGCGCGGAGTGTCTAGATCGCGGAGTTTCTCCAGTTCGGAGTTTCTCAAACGCGGAGTTTCTCCAGCGCGGAGTTTCTCCATCGCGGTGTGTTTCAAGCGCGGACTTTCTCCAACGCGGAGTTTCTCCAACGCGGAGTTTCTCCAACGCGCAGTTTCTCCAACGCGAAGTTTCTCCAGCGCAGGTTTTCTCCAACACGGAGTTTCTCCAGCGCGGAGTTTCTCCAGCCCGAAGTTTTTCCAGCGCAGATTTTATGCAGCACGGAGTTTCTCCAGCGCGGAGTTTCTCCAACGCGGATTTGCTCCAGCGAGGAGTTTCTCCAGCGTAGAGTTTCTCCAGAGCGGACTTTTCTCCAACGCGGAGTTTCTCCAACGCGGAGTTGCTCCAGCGCGGAGTTTCTCCAGCGTATAGTTTCTCCAGAGCGGACTTTTCTCCAACGCGGAGTTTCTCCATCGCGGAGTTTGTCCGTCGCGGAGCTTCTCCATCGCGGTGTTGCTCCAGCGCGGAGTTTATACAACGCGGAGTTTCTCCAGTGCGGACTTTCTCCAACGCGGACTTTCTTCAACGCGGAGTTTCTCTAACGCGGACTTTCTCCAACGCGGACTTTCTCCAACGCGGACCTTCTCCAACGCGGACTTTCTCCAACGCGGAGTTTCTCCAGCGCGGTGTGTTTCAATCGCGGAGTTTCTCCAACGCGGACTATCTCCAACGCGCCGTTTCTTCAACGAGAAGTTTCTCCAAGTCGGAGTTTCTAAAACACGGAGTTTCTCCAACGCGGACTTTCTCCAACGCGGACCTTCTCCGACGCAGACTTTCTCCAACGCGGCGTTTCTCCAGCGCGGTGTGTTTCAAGCGCGGAGTTTCTCTAACGCGGAGTTTCTCCAAAGCGCCGTTTCTTCAAAGCGAAGTTTCTCCAAGGCGGAGTTTCTCCAACGCGAAGTTTCCCCAACACGGAGTTTGTCCAACACGGAGTTTCTCCAGCGCGGAGTTTCTCCAGCGCGGAGTGTCTCCATCGCGGAGTTTCTCCAGTTCGGAGTTTCTCAAACGCGGAGTTTCTCCATCGCGGACTTTCTCCAACGCGGACCTTCTCCGACGCGGACTTTCTCCAACGCGGAGTTTTTCCAGCGCGGTGTGTTTCAAGCGCGGACTTTCTCCAACGCGGAGTTTCTCCGACGCGGAGTTTCTCCAACGCGCAGTTTCTCCAACGCGAAGTTTCTCCAGCGCGGAGTTTCTCCAACACGGAGTTTTTCCAGCGCAGATTTTATGCAGCACGGAGTTTGTCCGTCGCGGAGTTTCTCCATCGCGGAGTTTCTCCAGCGCGGAGTTTATACAACGCGGAGTTTCTCCAGCGCGGACTTTCTCCAACGCGGACCTTCTCCGACGCGGACTTTCTCCAACGCGGAGTTTCTCCTGCGCGGTGTGTTTCAAGCGCGGAGTTTCTCCAACGCGGAGTATCTCCAACGCGCCGTTTCATCAACGCGAAGTTTCTCCAAGGCGGAGTTTCTACAACACGGAGTTTCTCCAACGCGGACTTTCTCCAACGCGGACCTTCTCCGACGCGGACTTTCTCCAACGCGGAGTTTCTCCAGCGCGGTGTGTTTCAAGCGCGGAGTTTCTCTAACGCGGAGTTTCTCCAACGCGCCGTTTCTTCAAAGCGAAGTTTCTCCAAGGCGGAGTTTCTCCAACACGGAGTTTCTCCAACGCGAAGTTTCTCCAACACGGAGTTTCTCCAACACGGAGTTTCCCCAGCGCGGAGTTTCTCCAGCCCGGAGTTTCTCAAACGCGGAGTTTCTCCAGTGCGGAGTTTCTCCATCGCGGAGCTTCTCCATCGTAGAGTTTCTCCAGCGCGGACTTTTCTCCAACGCGGACTTTTCTCCAACGCGGACTTTCATCACCAACACGGAGTTTCTCCATCGCGGAGTTTGTCCGTCGAGGAGTTTCGCCGTCGCGGAGTTTCTCCATCGCGGAGTTTCTCCAGCGCGGAGTTTATCCAACGCGGAGTTTCTCCAGCGCGGACTTTCTCCACCGCGGACTTTCTCCAACGCGGACCTTCTCCAACGCGGACTTTCTCCAACGCGGAGTTTCTCCAGCGCGGTGTGTTTCAACCGCGGAGTTTCTCCAACGCGGAGCTTCTCCAACGCGCCGTTTCTCCATCGCGAAGTTTCCCCAACACGGAGTTTCTCCAGCGCGGAGTTTCTCCAGCGCGGAGTGTCTCCATCGCGGAGTTTCTCCAGTTCGGAGTTTCTCAAACGCGGAATTTCTCCAGCGCGGAGTTTCTCCATCGCGGACTCTCTCCAACGCGGACTTTCTCCAACGCGGAGTTTCTTCCACGCGGAGTTTCTCCAGCGCGCAGTTTCTCCAACGCGAAGTTTCTCCAGCGCGTGGTTTCTCCAACACGAAGTTTCCCCAGTGCGGAGTTTGTCCAGCACGGAATTTCTCCAGCGCGGAGTTTCTCCAGCCCGGAGTTCCTCCAGCGCAGATTTTATGCAGCACGGAGTCTCTCCAGCGCGGAGTTTCTCCAACGCGGAGTTGCTCCAGCGCGGAGTTTCTCCAGCGTAGAGTTTCTCCAAAGCAGACTTTTCTCCAACGCGGAGTTTCTACATCGCGGAGTTTCTCCAGCGCGGTGTGTTTCAAGCGCGGAGTTTCTCCAGTTCGGAGTTTCTCAAACGTGGAATTTCTCCAGCGCGGAGTTTCTCCATCGCGGACTCTCTCCAACGCGGACTTTCTCCAATCCGGAGTTTCTCCAACGCGGAGTTTCTCCAACGCGGAGTTTCTCCAACGCGCAGTTTCTCCAACGCGAAGTTTCTCCAGCGCGGAGTTTCTCCAACACGGAGTTTCCCCAGCGCGGAGATTGTCCAGCACGGAATTTCTCCAGCGCGGAGTTGCTCCAGCGCGGAGTTTCTCCAGCGTAGAGTTTCTCCAGAGCAGACTTTTCTCCAACGCGGACTTTCTCCAACGCGGAGTTTCTACAGCGCGGTGTGTTTCAAGCGCGGAGTTTCTCCAACGCGGAGTATCTCCAACGCGCCATTTCTTCAACGGGACGTTTCTCCAAGGCGGAGTTTCTACAACACGGAGTTTTTCCAACGCGGACTTTCTCCAACGCGGACCTTCTCCGACGCGGACTTTCTCCAACGCGGAGTTTCTCCAGCGCGGTGTGTTTCAAGCGCGGAGTTTCTCTAACGCGGAGTTTCTCCAACCCGCCGTTTCTTCAAAGCGAAGTTTCTCTAAGGCGGAGTTTCTCCAACGCGAAGTTTCCCCAACACGGAGTTTGTCCAACACGGAGTTTCTCCAGCGCGGAGTTTCTCCAGCGCGGAGTGTCTCCATCGCGGAGTTTCTCCAGTTCGAAGTTTCTCAAACGCGGAGTTTCTCCAGCGCGGAGTTTCTCCATCGCGGACTTTCTCCAACGCGGACCTTCTCCGACGCGGACTTTCTAAAACGCGGAGTTTCTCCAGCGCGGTGTGTTTCAAGCGCGGACTTTCTCCAACGCGGAGTTTCTTCAACGCGGAGTTTCTCCAACGCGCAGTTTCTCCAACGCGAAGTTCCTCCAGCGCGGAGTTTCTCCAACACTGAGTTTCTCCAGCGCGGAGTTTGTCCAACACGGAGTTTCTCCAGCGCGGAGTTTCTCTAGCCCGGAGTTTCTCCAGCGCAGATTTTATGCAGCACGGAGTTTCTCCAGCGCGGAGTTTCTCCAACGCGGATTTGCTCCAGCGAGGAGTTTCTCCAGCGTAGAGTTTCTCCAGAGCGGACTTTTCTCCAACGCGGAGTTTCTCCATCGCGGAGTTTGTCCGTCGCGGAGTTTCTCCATCGCGGAGTTTCTCCAGCGCGGAGTTTATACAACGCGGACTTTCTCCAACGCGGACCTTCTCCGACGCGGACTTTCTCCAACGCGGAGTTTCTCCAGCGCAGTGTGTTTCAAGCGCGGAGTTTCTCCAACGCGGAGTATCTCCAACGCGCCGTTTCTTCAACTCGAAGTTTCTCCAAGGCGGAGTTTCTACAACACGGAGTTTCTCCAACGCAGACTTTCTCCAACGCGGACCTTCTCCGACGCGGACTTTCTCCAACGCGGAGTTTCTCCAGCGCGGTGTGTTTCAAGCGCGGAGTTTCTCTAACGCGGAGTTTCTTCAAAGCGAAGTTTCTCCAAGGCGGAGTTTCTCCAACGCGAAGTTTCCCCAACACGGAGTTTCTCTAACACGGAGTTTCTCCAGCGCAGAGTTTCTCCAGCGCTGAGTGTCTCCATCGCGGAGTTTTCCAGTTCGGAGTTTCTCAAACGCGGAGTTTCTCCAGCGCGGAGCTTCTCCATCGCGGACTCTCTCCAACGCGGACTTTCTCCAACGCGGACTTTCTCCAACGCGGATTTTCTCCAACGCGGAGTTTCTCCAACGCGCAGTTTCTCCAACGCGAAGTTTCTCCAGCGCGGAGTTCCTCCAACACGGAGTTTCTCCAGCGCGGAGTTTGTCCAGCACGGAGTTTCTCCAGCGCGGAGTTTCTCCAGCCCGGAGTTTCTCCAGCGCAGATTTAATGCAGCACGGAGTTTCTCCAGCGCGGAGTTTGTCCAGCACGGAGTTTCTCCTGCGCGGAGTTTCTCCAGCCCGGAGTTTCTCCAGCGCAGATTTTATGCAGCACGGAGTTTCTCCAGCGCGGAGTTTCTCCACCGCGGAGTATCTCCAGCGCGGTGTGTTTCAAGCGCGGAGTTTCTCCAACGCGGAGCTTCTCCAACGCGCCGTTTCTTCAACGCGAAGTCTCCCCAACACGGAGTTTCTCCAGCGCGGAGTGTCTCCATCGCGGAGTTTCTTCAGTTCGGAGTTTCTCAAACGCGGAGTTTCTCCAGCGCGGAGTTTCCCCATCGCGGACACTCTCCAACGCGGACTTTCTCCAACGCGGAGTTTCTCCAACGCGGAGTTTCTCCAACGCGAAGTTTCTCCAACGCGAAGTTTCTCCAGGGCGGAGTTTCTCCAACGCGGAGTTTATCCTGCGCAGAGTTTGTCCATCACGGAGTTTCTCCAGCGCGGAGTTTCTCCAGCGCAGATTTTATGCAGCACGGAGTTTCTCCAGCGCGGAGTTTCTCCAACGCGGAGTTTCTCCAGCGCGGAGTTTCTCCAGCGCGGAGTTTCTCCAGCGTAGAATTTCTCAAGAGCGGACTTTTCTCCAACGCGGAGTTTCTCCATCGCGGAGTTTGTCCGTCGCGGAGTTTCTCCAGCGCGGAGTTTCTCCAAGTCGGAGTTTCTCCAGCGCGGACTTTCTCCAACGCGGACTTTCTTCAACGCGAAGTTTCTTCAACGCGGACTTTCTCCAACGCGGCGTTTCTCCAGCGCGGTGTGTTTCAAGCGCGGAGTTTCTCTAACGCGGAGTTTCTCCAACGCGCCGTTTCTTCAAAGCGAAGTTTCTCCAAGGCGGAGTTTCTCCAGCGCGGAGTTTCCCCAGCGCGGAGTTTCTCCAGCGCGGAATTTCTCTAACACGGAATTTATCCAGCGCGGAGTTTCTCCAGCCCGGAGTTTCTCCAGCGCAGATTTTATGCAGCACGGAGTTTCTCCAGCGCGGAGTTTCTCCAACGCGGAGTTGCTCAAGCGCGGAGTTTTTCCATCGTAGAGTTTCTCCAGAGCAGACTTTTCTCCAACGCGGAGTTTCTCCTTCGCGGAGTTTGTCCGTCGCGGAGTTTCTCCATCGCGGAATTTCTCCAGCGCGGAGTTTCTCTAGCGCGGAGTTTCTCCAACGCCTAGTTTCTCCAACACAGAGTTTCTCCAACGCGGACTTTCTCCAACGAGGAGTTTCTCCAAAGCGGAGTTTCTCTAGCGCGGAGTTTCTCCGACGCGTAGTTTCTACAATGCGGAGTTTCTCCAACGCGGAGTTTCTCCAGCGCGGAGTTTCTTTAACACAGAGGTTCTCCAACACGGGGTTTCTCCAGCGCGGAGTTTATTCATCGTGGAGTATCTCCAGCGCGGATTTTCTCCAGCGCGGAGTTTCTCCATCGCGGAGTTTCTCCAGCGCGGAGTATCTCCAACGCGGACTTTCTCCAAAGCGGACTTTCTCCAGCGCGGAGTTTCTCAAGCGCGGAGTTTCTCCAACGCGGAGTTTCTCCAGCGCGGAATTTCTCCAACACGGAGTTTCTCCGACACGAACTTTCTCCAGCGCGGAGTTTCTCCAACGCGGAGTGTCTCAAACGCGGAGTTTCTCAAACGCGGAGTTTCTCAAACGCGGAGTTTCTCAAACGCGGAGATTCTCCAACGCGGAGTTTCTCCAGCGCGGAATTTCACCAGCACGGAGTTTCTCCAACACGGACTTTCTCCAGCGCTGAGTTTCTCCAACGCGGACTTTCTCCAAAGCGGAGTGTCTCCAGCGCGGAGTTTCTCAAACGCGGAGATTCTCCAGCGCGGAGTTTCTCCAGCGTGGAGTTTCTCCAGCGCGGACTTTATCCAGCGCCGACTTTCTCCAACGCGGAGTTTCTCTAGCGCGGAGTTTATCCAGCGCGGAGTTTCTCCAACGCGGAGTTTATCCAGCGCGGAGTTTCTTCAACACAAAGTTTCTCCAACACGGAGTTTCTCTAGCGCGGAGTTTCTCCAGCGCGGAGTTTCTCCAGCGCGGAGTTTCTCCAGCGCGGACTTCGTCCAACGCGGACTTTCTCCAGCGCGGACTTTCTCCAGCGCGGAGTTTCTCCAGCGCGGAGTTTCCCCAGCGCGGAGTTTCTCCAGCGCGGAATTTCTCTAACACGGAGTTTCTCCAACACGGACTTTCTCCAGCGCGGAGTTTCTCCAAAGCGGAGTGTCTCCAACGCGGAGTTTCTCAAACGCGGAGATTCTCCAGCGCGGAGTTTCTCCAGCGTGGAGTTTCTCCATCGCGGACTTTCTCCAGCGCCGACTTTCTCCCACACGGAGTTTCTCCAGCGCAGAGTTTCTCCAGCGGGGAGTTTCTCCAGTGCGGAGTTTCTCCAACGCGGAGTTTCTCCAACGGGGACTTTCTCCAACGCGGAGTTTCTCCAACGCGCAGTTTCTCTAGCGCGGAGTTTCCCCAAAGCGTAGTTTCTCCAATGCGGAGTTTCTCCAACGCGGAGTTTCTCCAACGCGGAGTTGCTCCAGCGCGGAGTTTATCCAGCGTAGAGTTTCTCCAGAGCGGACTTTTCTCCAACGCGGAGTTTCTCCATCGCGGAGTTTGTCCGTCGCGGAGTTTCTCCATCGCGGAGTTTCTCCAGCGCGGAGTTTACACAACGCGGAGTTTCTCCAGTGCGGACTTTCTCCAACGCGGACTTTCTTCAACGCGGAGTTTCTCTAACGCGGACTTTCTCCAATGCGGACTTTCTCCAACGCGGACCTTCTCCAACGCGGACTTTCTCCAACGCGGAGTTTCTCCAGCGCGGTGTGTTTCAAGCGCGGAGTTTCTCCAGCGCGGACTTTCTCCAACGTGGACTTTCTTCAACGCGGACTTTCTCCAACGCGGACCTTCTCCGACGCGGACTTTCTCCAACGCGGAGTTTCTCCAGCGCGGTTTGTTTCAAGCCCGGAGTTTCTCCAACGCGGAGTATCTCCAACGCGCCGTTTCTTCAACGCGAAGTTTCTCCAAGGCGGAGTTTCTACAACACGGAGTTTCTCCAACGCAGACTTTCTCCAACGCGGACCTTCTCCGACGCGGACTTTCTCCAACGCGGAGTTTCTCCAGCGCGGTGTGTTTCAAGCGCGGAGTTTCTCTAACGCGGAGTTTCTCCAACGCGCCGTTTCTTCAAAGCGAAGTTTGTCCAAGGCGGAGTTTCTCCAACACGGAGTTTCTCCAACACGGAATTTCTCTAGCGCGGAGTTTCTCCACCAGGGAGTATCTCCAGCGCGGAGTTTCTCCAGTTCGGAGTTTCTCAAACGCGGAGTTTCTCCAACACGGAGTTTCTCCAACACGGAGTTTCCCCAGCGCGGAGTTTTTCCAGCCCGGAGTTTCTCCAGTGCTGAGTTTCTCCATCGCGGAGTTTCTCCAGCGTAGAGTTTCTCCAGCGCGGACTTTTCTCCAACGCAGACTTTTCTCCAACGCGGACTTTCATCACCAACACGGAGTTTCTCCATCGCGGAGTTTGTCCGTCGAGGAGTTTCGCCGTCGTGGAGTTTCTCCATCGCGGAGTTTCTCCAGTGCGGAGGTTATCCAACGCGGAGTTTCTCCAGCGCGGATTTTCTCCAACGCGGACTTTCTTCAACGCGGAGTTTCTCCAACGCGGACTCTCTCCAACGCGGACTTTCTCCAACGCGGAGCTTCTCCAACGCGCAGTTTCTCCAACGCGAAGTTTCTCCAGCGCCGAGTTTCTCCAACACGGAGTTTCCCCAGCGCGGAGTTTGTCCAGCACGGAATTTATCCAGCGCGGAGTTTCTCCAGCCCGGAGTTTCTCCAGCCCGGAGTTTCTCCAGCGCAGATTTTATGCAGCACGGAGTTTCTCCAGCGCGGAGTTTCTCCAACGCGGAGTTGCTCCAGCGCGGAGTTTTTCCATCGTAGAGTTTCTCCAGAGCAGACTTTTCTCCAACGCGGAGTTTCTCCTTCGCGGAGTTTGTCCGTCGCGGAGTTTCTCCATCGCGGAATTTCTCCAGCGCGGAGTTTCTCCAACGCC
>JARKHS020017402.1:0-28448 GCA_030143305.2 Amblyomma americanum
TGAGCCTAATTACGATAGCTGCCACTCTCTCGTTAATACTATAGAACTCCTCTACGTTGTCAGCTATATCTTTAATAATGAGAAATCCCACACCTAGTCCTCGTCTAGCCACTAACCCGTGACAGCACAGTGTGTGCCCGTTCCTTAGTACTGTGCACGCCTCACCTGTCCTCCTAACTTCACTGAGCCCTACGACATCCCATTTAATGCCCGGTAGTTCCTCGAACAGCACTGCTAGGCTAGCCTCACTAGATAAAGTTCTAGCGTTGAACATTGCCAGGTTGAGATCCCAGTATACATATAACAGTATACACGCGATTAAGTTGCTAAACCGAAGAAATTAAGAGGACGTTGCTGTTCTCACATCCGCACTTTTAAGACGGATCTACGCCGGCTAGACAAGGAGGTCGCGCGATAGGTTCCAGCCCCGTCGTTACGCTCCCTTCCCGCTTTCCTAGTGCTCTGGAACGTTAAGTGTTTGTGCGAAATCAGTCGCGCGACCTCTGCGAATCGCCAGCGTGAATGTGCCCTTATACCGATGCATATAGCGAAGCCACAGTGGCGCCATCTGGTTTTTGCATCGTGATCGATTATTGTAAACAAACCGAAGCTTTTCCGTTAAGCGTAGTAGCGGCAGAATCGTAAAGAGAACTTCGCTCACATAGTGTCACGCCCCATTCTGCTTTAGCAAGTGCCTAAGTGGTTCTTTTTGTCGCTGTCGCTCCACTCATCGAACGCGGCCCGCCATGTATCACATTCGCTTGGGCCGGAGGAGTAGAGATTGCCTTACATCTTCGCGATTGAAACACAAGAGGAGAACTTGGAGGAGGGGGAGGGGGTGTTACGTATTGGGACGAAATGTGTCATTCTTGCGTGCTTTTCAAGCGGACAGCGTGCGTCAGCGAGGAATTTTTCGTCGCCCATCCGGTAGGGGCGCTGATCCCATTGGCTTCAATCAAGACGTTACTGACGCCGGACGCTCCTTGATCTTGACAAATGATCGCATCTGTCGGGATGGAAGTTCACGGAGGTGGGCAGGGGGGTGTAGGCTTTGGAGATCGGACGCCCCGTGGCCTTGAAAAATAGTCCTAATACTGCTAACACAGTAATAAAACACGTGTGTGCTCGCTTCGATATAGGCGAGGTCAAACAAAGCAGAAGCACGATGCCCCATTAATAACTTCATCTCTTAATAATTACCGTTAGACTTATGCTGCTGACCGCGGAAACCACACGCAGATATCAGCGTAAATCGGCATGCCGCAGTGTGCGGCCAAACAGTAGCGCGTCCAGCAGAACTGCCCTAGCAATGCTAAGCACCGGTGATAGCACACTTCCTTGCGGCACTCCTCGAGACAATGACCTCATGCTGCAATTTTTTTTCCAATGAGAACTTGCATCCTACGGTCACTCGCATCCTGCGCCTTCTTGTTTCAGAGAGCTGCCGCGGGACCGCAGAGTTGAGCAAGTTGACTATAAAGTCGAACTTTTATAAAAAGTGAGCCGAGATGCGTCACCACCCAAAAAAGGATTAGCATGCCTTTTACGATCACCCCATTCTGCTAGGTCACGGGTTTGGTTCCGGCCACGACGGCGGTATTTCGATGGAGGTGAAATGCAAAAAAAAAAAACATCCATGTGCTGTGTGATCTCACTGCACGTTAAATACCCCGAGGTGGTCTAAATTATCCCTTAAAGCCCATGTGTTGGGTCGGGACATTTACAATCACAATTACCGCAGCGGTGGCCTAGTGGCTGTGCATCCGCCTCGCATGCGGGAGGTGCGGGGTTCAATTCCCAGTGCCGCCGGGTACCCACCGATAATACAATGGGTACACGCTTCCCCTGGCCTGGCACTCGGCTTAATCAGGGCGATACGCTCGAGAAAACCTTGAGAAAACGAAAAATACCATGTGCCATGGCGCTTTTTGGCCGCAAATGCCCTCGCGCCATAAAAATTCACTACCATCGTACAATCAACGATTTACGAAAATAACTTTCAATCAACCAATTCTCGCCACTTTTTAAGAACTCGAATTATCACAACAATGAACTGCGCTACTTACGTTGTCGCATTTTAAAGCCATGTTATTTCTTTTTCCAGTGGCCGGAGGTCATTCTTTCCTGCAAGACGCACTACTGGACTACCAGAGCAAAGTCATGGCACAAGCGGTGGCTTCTGCGCCCCGTGTGGCAAACCAAACCACATTCGACAAAGCAGCAATGTTCTTCCAGAGCTGCATTAACACTAACAGCCAAGGGACAGTTGCCATCAAAGCACTCCTCAAGACTGTCGGTTTGCCTTGGCCCGCCATTAATACCAGCACGGATCCTCTGGCAGCAGTCGTAGCTCTTTCTCTTCGGTGGAGATTCCCGATGTTTCTCAACGCGCACGTCTCAGTCACCGACAAAGGAAACCGCAAGCTCACGATAATCCCCACATTTCTGGGCGTCGACCTGGATGCGCTGCTGGCGGAACACCAATACGAGGACGAACACGCACACAGAGCCTGTCTACTTTTCCACGCACTCGAAGGACAAAGCCAAACCGAAAGCGCCCTTTTCAGGGAACGGCAATGTCAACAACTCGCCAAGCTTCAATCCGACGTTTTCCACCGGCTGAGCAATCACAGCGAACGTCGCTGGGTTACATATGCGAGCGTCTATGAGTTCGCAGCAAACGCAACGCCAGACATCTCGGGTGAGCTTTGGGTGCGTCTCATCAACAACCATGCGCAGGTCGGTTCACACGTCCTGAGCAGCTCGGAAGTGGAAGTTTATGACCCGGGATACATAAGGGAGTTCGCAACTATCCTAAGGGAGAAGCCGAAGAAAGGCCTGCTGAGTTTGTTCGGCCTGACCTTCGTCGAAGTCCTCGGTCGAGCCGTAAGTGAGCTTGCGCCATTCATCTACAGCGGAAGAGAGCAACTGGCGTGGAAACGCCATACGGTCTACTGCTACCGGCTGACTGACGTAGCGTTGCCGGGGGCTCTCGGCTCGCACCCTGCCACGTACCTTTACCACCAGTACCGCACCAAGAAGATCGAGGAGGTCTCCCACGTCGTCCTCGCATCGGTGAGCGAAAAACTGCGCCATTCGAGTTGGCTGGGTGGAGAGTCGAAAACCGTCATCAAACACCTCCTCGAAGCGCCCATCTTTATAGAGGGCCTCGAACGAAAGATGAATGCCGAGAAACACGAGTTTCCAACGGTGACGAGATCTTTTTTACGCAACATTCCGCTACTGCCAGGTGACGTCTGGGTAAAATTCCATCGGCGCTTCCACTACTCCGGTGGTGACGTAGACTGGACCGACCCGTGGCAACTGGCGAACGCCAAGAATGGCCGACTCCGTCTTGTAGTTCCAGACGTGTACATGCTGCAGAGCGTCTTTCCGGACGACGCGTTCGAGAGCGTGAACTACGCGACGATCGGATCTCTCATCGCCCGACAGGCCACTGTAGCTCTGATGACCACTGTCGATAATGGTGGCAGAGAGCTTACCTGGCCCACACCTAAAGAGCGTCTCATTCGTCAAGCGGCGATTGATTGCCTCATCGAGGCCTTCGAAGCTCGCTACAATTCCACGCAGGGGAAAACGACAGTGGACCCGTCTGCTTTGTACGTTGCTTGGAAGAGCCTCTCGCCACTGTTTACCGCCCTGCACTCAAGTGCTGGGTTCCCGGAGTGGAGCGTCGGCTTTCACCACTACACTCCACAACAGCTTTTCTTCATTGCCCTGTGCTTCAGTGTGTGCCGGCAAGGAGAACAGGCGACCTCAGAATCAAGTGGCGCCGCTTGGTGCAACTTCCTTCTCAGCATGTTCAGACCGTTCGCGAATAGCTTCCACTGCCCGGAAGGATGGCCCATGCACCCTGCTGCTTTTTGCAGTGAGCACTGATTGTTGCAAGAACCCAGGGAAATAGTGAACCTAGCATATCACTGTTTTTGTTTTATTTCTACATCATGGACTGCGACTTGCACGTGTCATCGTAACGGCGTATTCTTGTATGCGGCGGTTTCACCGGGGCACATTGCTCCGGCTTCGATGTTGTCACAGCAAAGACGCAGCGCATCCAGACTGGTGTGTGTTTAGAACTGGTATGGAAGAGGGATGCATTTTTAAGACTTGCGCCTCGCGTCGAAAGCATTTTTCATTTGCGATTCTTTCTGCTACAACTTCATGGATGTGTTTTGCTATGTTCCTAACTATGTGCAACTGAAATCGAAGCATAGTGAGGACGTATCTGGATATCGCATGAGTGTGTATATACACGCTTGACAAAATAAAATTTGTAGCACAAGGCTGAAGTAATCGTCAAGGACTAAGACGATACTTAAATGTTCAAAAAAAATATATACAGGGTGTCCCAGCTACCTTTAGCCGGGGTTTAAAAATATGCTGCGGCACTCTAAGACGACGCCACCCAATGCATGTGGCTGGCTATTGTATAGACCAACTCTATTTTTGTATAGGACCTAGCTGCATAATTAGTCAAGACTAATTAACCAACTTCGCAAGCAACGAAGACAGGCGAAAAAGTCCAATGAGAAGTTGTATAACGGTCTACGAAACGTCCGACTGAACAGTGTCTAAATTTTTATCTATTACGGATCGGCTTTTTTTCGTTCTCTGCAGATTGCAGATTCCCGCGAAATACCCCCCCAAAAAAATACCACGTGACATGCCCGCTTGCGCGCCACGACTGCAGTGTTCTCAAACATTCCGCCCCGCAAACAGCTCATTTAGCCCAACGTGTTTCTGCTTAAAAGATGACAGGGCCGCGACGCACGCGCTGGCTGTGGAATTATGGGAGCGCAGGCGATAAGGACCGCGTCGGCTTCTCGCTATCATCAAGCGCCGCGAGGGAAGCATACCGCTGCCGTAAATCGCACAGCCAGCTGCTGCGTCGCTGCCCTGTCGCCTTTTAAGGGGCAACACACCGGGCTAAAAGATCCGTTAGTTCTTATCCGGAAGATTTGAGAGCGCTGCAATGCAGGCGCGGAAGCCTGCATGCCACGTGGTATTTTTTGTATTTCGCGGGGACTTGCAGCCAGCGAAAAAAAGCCGATTCTTAATAGATGGAGAGCTAAACATACTGGCGGTGGTTTAGCCCTGGTTAAACCTGGAGTGACGCGATAGCTTAAGCTGGCCGAGTGAAACTTGCTGAGATGAATTGCAAAGCGGACTATCACCGCTCCGTTTCGCTGGGCCCGCGTTCCTTCTTCATCTTCGTCCCACTTGATTCGGCGCATGCGCACAGCTGTGGCAGCTCGGTTTCGCCGGTGCGCCGCGCCGCCGGCAGCAGCTGTCTCCGCACCACGTGGCTGGTCACGTGACCGACATGGTGACGAACCACGTGATCAGCCCCGGCGCCGCGCCGAAAACAGCTGCTCCGCACCACGTGACCAACCACGTGACAGCATGGCGGCGCAGCCACAGGGTCGCAGCGCCGCCACCGCCACGCTGAAGGCTCAAAATGCTAGCGTAATGTAGCTATCGCTACAAAATAGGCGGTGGTTTAGCTCTCCTTAAACCTAGAGTGACGCGATAGCTACAGCTGACCGAGTGGAACTTGCTCAGTTGAATTGAAAAGTCAGTCTTTCGCCGCTCCGTTTCGCTGGGCGTTCCTTCTTCATCTTCGTCAAACTTGACTCGGCGTATGCGCACAGCTGTGGGAGCTCGGTTTCGCCGGCGCGCCGTGCCGCCGGCAGCAACAGCTGCTTCGCATCACGTGGCTGGTCACGTAACCAACCACGGCGCCGCACCACCGGCAGCTGCTCCGCAGCACGTGACCAACCACGTGATACTGAGGCGGCGCAGCCACAGGGTTGCGGCGCCGGCACGCTGAAGGCTCAAAATGCTACCGTAATGTAGCTGTCGCTACAAAACAACTTTATTACAGTTCAGAGGACCATAGATCTATACCTCTCTCCAGACCGGCCCTGAACTGCCCGCACTGCACGTGGCTTCCTCAGCTCCGTCGGACGCCAGAGTGCGCGGCTGTCAGCTGCGAGCTGTCGTCTCGGTGTCTATGGCGGGCGGCACAGGTGCCAAGGGCCGAGGCGCCACCGCGCCCGATGACGGCGGGCCAGGGCTCGGTGATCGACGATGGTGCGGCCGGCGACAACCATGAGCCCCTCCACTAACTCGGCCTCACGGCCCTCCTGCCCCAGCATCTGCCGAGACGCCGCTGGTCGCTCTCCGTCCGGGGTCGTCGCTCCGAGCATCCTTCTCTCATGTGAGGACCCCGCCGTGTGATTTTAAAAAATTGGCAATGGCTTATCTCGGCTATGCCAGGATATACATAGCGAGAGGTAGGTTTCCCTGGCCGAGCTTGTTGTGGTCAGTGTATGTTTAGCCACGCACAACTGTGAAACCGTGCCGTAGGCTGGTATACACGTGGCAACCACATCAATCGTCTGCTTGACATATGTTCCCGGTTCCACGTGAACTCATGGGATGATAATGACGGTTTCCAGAAGTCGAACACAGCAGGCCTCACCATTATTCACCGCGATCGAAGGGAGATGTCTGACAGCGGTGATACCTTGTTTCACGTACACACAGACTCAAGCGCCCTTACTTAGTTCAGGCCAACTGCCAGGGCGACAACCTCAGGATCGGAAGAGCTAATCTTCTGTTGTCAATACCGCCATTTAGCAGCGGCTTGGGTCTCCGTCTCTGCATGCATGTCAAACGTTGTGATACAGACGCCCACTACATCTCCGCCTTTTATACGCAAACCTGCGCATGCGACGAGGGGTTCGGTGGATAGAGTGGCGTGCGGCGAGGCGGCGACGGTCTTTCTGTGTTACCATGGTATCAGCGCATGCGCACAACTGCTCATCCGCATGGCGTCACGCTCGGCTTTGACGGTGGAGCGGGCGCGCGGTGACGGCGAAGCGCACGCCGCACTTTGCTCCTCTTCGGTTGCCATGGTAACAGCGCATGCGCACAACTTTCCTCTCCCATGTGCCGCGAAATGCTCGACTGGTAGCCCAGTGTAGCTCTCGCTACAAAGCTACCCGCACGGGCACAGCTCTGCGCCTGAATACATGGGCCAGGATGCGCCATCGGCCTGTGGTCGGCGTCGGTGACTGTGCGCCCCCGGAAGAGGGACCGCCAGGTGTCCGGCGGAGAGAGCGGACGCACTTCACCTCGGCTCCGTAGATTTTCACTCGGGACGGCGGATTTTCGACGTGAAATGGACTGACACCACCAATAATCGGCCAGTGAAGGTGTTCAGAACCCGTTCCCGCCATTTTCCGTGCAATTTCGACCATTTTTGCCCGAAAAGAACTCTACCGCTCTGGGCCAGGCGCGGAACGCTAGGACTCGCGTTGTGCTTAGCACAACAAGGGCCCCCGCCGCTGCGGCCGCCGGTTAGGCCTACGGTCACCGGCGCGTCTAGACTCACCTCGCCTACGTATTGACCTAAGCAATGATGGTCTACAGCGTAGAAGGCGAAGAAATCAACCCCGAAGACTTCGCTAACGACCCGCGTTGGTCGAGAGCAATCCAAGCCCGCAATGTGGTCTTCCCCACCCTAGCCACTTCGAATCCGGCTCTGAAGGAGGCCTCCCAAGCTCACCCACCCGCCGACCCGGCCATGTCGGCGTCGCCCAATCAAGGTAAGACTATTTCTCCAAAACTTAAACGTCATGCTTCACTACCATAACAACCGGCTACGGATCTTAAAGTAATTTTCCGACCTGGTGGCGGATTGGATCTTAGACAATGTAACGGCGGCGCGCTGCTGCCTATTGTGTGCGCGGCTGTGAAGCTCAACTACCCTGAAGCTCGGCAGCACGACCGACTCAGAGTTAACCCACACAATAACTTATTCACAATCAGCACACCTGCCGAGGTGCGTGCCAAAAACTACGTGCAGCTGCAGACGCTCCAACTCAACGACAAGCAATTCCCGGTAAAGGCTTACATCGCCGCGCCCGAGGATGCCATACGTGGAATTCTCTACAATGCAATCTACAACCAAACCCAAGAAGAGATATTCAACGACCTCGTCGCACTAAACTCTAGCCGATCCTACACAATAGCAGACGCGCGCCCTTTGGGCCGCACTAAATCAATCCTGATCGCCTTCGTCAAAACCAAGGATGTTCCCAAGCAGCTCAACTTCTACGGAGCTGTCTATAACTGCCACCCCTTCAAAGCCAAGGTAGAGGCCTGTTTTAACTGCTGGAGACCGGGCCACCGGTCGGACGTCTGCCCTCAAGCTGTCAGCCACCGATGTCACAGATGCCGCGGCACCCATCCGGCAACTTCAACTCCCACGTGCGACTCCAAATGTATCTTGTGCGGTGGCTCCCACTTCACGGGGTCCAAAAAATACAAAGTCCGATTCAACCAGGCTGGCAACACGAAATCCAACACCAGTGCTACAACCACCACAGACAATCCCGCCGGGTCTTCATCAACCAAGACTGCGAATCGGCAGTCCCGATCATCACGCAGCCGGCTTCGGACCAACTCCAGAACCGGTTCCAGGTCCGTCTCACGGAAAAGCCAGCGCAGGAGCCGGTCGGCCTCCTTCCCGCCACTACCGGGACCAAAAGCCCTGCCCATGGACACACAGGTGAGCTGGAAGCCGGGACCTCCCTCGCTCGCTAAAGAGAATCAAGAGCTCAGAGCACAACTCCGACAGCAGGGTTTAGAAATTGCAGAGCTCCGCCAACAATTACACCTACTTCTCAGCCGAGAACAGCCTACAAAGAATTCTGTCCCCCCCAACGCAGTACAAACTATCACACCCAAGCAACTCACTCCTTCCCCTGCCTCAACCTCTTCTCACGCGCTGCGTCACGTACTTGCAACACCCCAGTTAGGCGCAAGGCGCAAGCTGAAAATGACCCCCACAACTCGGTAGACACAGCTGCGCTCACTCAGTTAACCTCGATAATTCAAAGCCTCGAACAAAACATGAACGCCCTTCGCACTGAAACTGCAGCATGGATGGCAAACATTGCAGGCCGGATGACTGCTCTCGAGCAATGTCAAGGCGCACACGAAGTCTCTATGGCTCAAATCCAGCCCCACATACAAGGACAATTCATCACCGAGCCAAACGGTCCAAATCTCGTAGACCCGTCAGCCGCCCCCCAACATGGCTGCACAACATAGCTGCATCCGAGTGTGGCAGTGGAATTGCAGGAGCTTCCGAGCGAAGCGCGGCAACCTGCAACTTCACCTCCAAAACCTATCAGCAGACGAGATACCTACCGTCATAGCATTGCAAGAAACTCTCTGTAGTGTCAAGCTTCGAAACTACACAGTTCATGAGTCAAGCAGCGTGCTGCCACGAACGCGAGCAGCGACACTGGTTCACCGTAACTTTACCGCAATTGAGCACTCATTAGAGCTTGATGACATAGACGGCCTCCTAGTAGAACTCTTACCCCGCACACGCAAGGGCAGCAGCCTCTTCATACTAAACATATATAGCCCACCAAAAGGCCCTCCGGCACCTCTCATAGCAGCAATGCGCAAGGCACTCACGCTCAGTGCAGACCATTCCATTCCGATAATTGGCGGCTTTAACGCCAACCACACCAGTTGGGGCTACCGTAAAAACTGTCGTTACGGCACCTCGGTTTGGACTTTCATCCAGAATGTCGTGATAAGCCTTCATAGACCAACCCACAAGGATCGGAGCAAGTGTTCAACACAACACCAGCCCGGACCTAGCCCTCTCAAAACACCTCCCCAACAGTCATTGGACAAACACGCAGCACTCGTTCGGTAGTGATCACTATATACTCAGCACCTATCTCAACCTCACAACCTTAGCCCAGGTTAGAAAACGACGCCTGGAGGTGGTGGACTGGGACAAGTTCCGTCAAATCCGAAGAGACGTCCCAGGCACCATCACAGACCTGGACACACACTCTCACAAAGGACGTGGCTGGGGCAACATCCACAATCCCTGACACCCCAAATGCAGAGACGGCAGATAGTCGCTTACTACACCTTTGGGAAGCAAATGCCAGCCTTCAAAAAAGGTGGCTCGCTCACAAACACAATAGGCCACTCAAGCGGCGCATAGCCGCGCTAGTAAAAGAGATTGAAGCCCATGCAAGCCAACTGGCACACAAGCAATGGGGCCAGTTTTTCGATCGCATGAGCATCAGCCTCGGCCTCAAAGACAGGTGGTCGTTTCTTCGTTGCTTGCTCGAACCAGGAGGCACGAAAGCAATGCAAAGAAAAAACGTTAACCGCATTCTGCACAAGCTCCCTCTACAGGATGATGTCTTGTTAACGGCTCTTAAAGCACAATATCATACCACAACTCCACCTACCGCGCTCCCTACTTACACCGGCGGCCCCAATCCTACACTAGATGAGGACATTTCTACATGGGAAATTAAAGCCGCCGTGCAGAAACTACGCACCACTTCGGCCTCGGTGGCAGACAAAATCAACAACAAGGCGCTTAGGAATCTGGACGAGCGCTCTATAGAGGCTATAACAGACCTATTCAACAGGTGCTTACAAGATGGAGCGCTACCAGCCCAATTGACGCATGCCCGCATAACCTTTATTCCGAAACAAAGCAAACCTCTAGATATAAAAAACCTACGCCCAATATTCCTCACATCCTGTCTAGGCAAACTGTTCGAACATGCGGTCCTGGAACGCCTACAGAACTATATCGACGATCACGACCTACTCCCCCACACGATGACTGGCTTCGCAGTCATCTGTCCACACAGGACAGTATGCTTCAGATTTCGGAAGAGGCCCTCCACCCCCTAAATGCAAAACACAGGCGAGCAATACTAGCTTTGGACCTAAACAAAGCCTTTGACAACGTCAACCACTCCTCCATCCTAGAAGCGCTCTCGGCACTAGGAACCGGCCCGCGCACCTTCAAATACATTTCAGCTTTTCTAAGACACCGCACAGCAGAAATCTGCTTCGGGTCTCTCTCCTCCCCAACCTTTGCACTCGGCAGCAGAGGCACTCCGCAAGGGCCAGTCCTCTCGCCGCTGCTCTTCAATATAACACTCATTCCCATGGCCAAGGCGTTAAACGCAGTACCTAATCTCTCGCACTCCTTATATGCCGACGACATTACACTGTGGACAACCACAGGAAATGCAGGAGCCATAGAAACAACATTGCAGGCCGGCGCCGACCTGGTGGCAGCGCATGCTGCAACCGTCGGCCTGGCCGGCTCCCCTACCAAATCCGAGTTACTCATTCTTCGACCACCTAGATGTAGCACGGACCTAGGCCCCCCGCCTCCAATAAAACTCATGTTGGACGGCACCTCCATCCCAGAAGTGGAAAAGGTCCGAATCCTAGGCAACCTACTCCAGAGCAACAGCAAGAACACCGCTACGATAACCAAACTCACTAACACCGTCCATCAGACCATGCGGCTCATATATACGACGAATTGCCAACCGACACGGGGGCATGAGAACATTACCTCCGTCACCTAGTTCAAGCATTCGTCGTCAGCCGCATAGTATACTCTCTCCCATATCTCTTCCTCACGAGAGCAGAAGAAGAGGAAAATCAACGCCCTGATTCTCCAGGCATACAAGACCGTAAGGCAGCAACGTGGGCTAGTTGGTTGTACAGGGTCGTTCAAAATATGTGCGAACACGGCGGAGCGTGGCCGCGCTCCGCGGAGCGTCAGCGCATCCGGCGCGGTCGCGCATCGAAACAATGTGGCGCAGGTGCACAGGACAGGAGGCGGTGCTTCGTGTCGCCTGCTACAGTGCGGAAGCGCACCTAACTGTGTGCTGGCAGCGCTCAGGCGCGCCGAGATGGCATTGTCGCATTTTACTGACTGCAGCGCGTTGTTGGTCCCGCACACCTCAACTCAGCAGCATGTGTCCCTGTGGAGCGTACTCGGTTAAATGCAGGTGTTGTTTCAAATTTCCCAGCTCTAGTCTGGATTGGTTTATGCTGTGTAATGCCCAAAAGCGACTCACGCATTGGGAGACGTTGACGTAGTAGAGGGATCTGGATCAGGGAAATGACTACAAATACCGTCTTCTTACTGGACTAATTCGGGGCACGCCACCGCAACGATGCAGGTCACGAGAATGCCCTTTTTCATGCAGGCCGCACTGATATGGAACGCCTCGTCAACGCCGTTTTGCTATCAAGGCAGCCGTTGCAGTCTGGAGCACTATTCTGATGTTTGGCGGGATACCGTCAACACGCCCAACGAAACCAACGCTGTGCCTTACCCGCCGCCTTCAACACCGGACTGCTTCCACATCTGGCAACCGAGTGCTACGCTCAGCGTGGCAACTTCGAAAGGACTACAAATACCGTCTTCTTACGGGGCACGCCACCGCAACGATGCAGGTCACGAGAATGCCCTTTTTCATGCAGGCCGCACTGATATGGATCGCCTCGTCAACGCCGTTTTGCTATCAAGGCAACCGTTGCAGTCTGGATCACTATTCTGACGTTTGGCGGGATACCGTCAACACGCCCAACGTAACCAACGCCGTGCCTTACCCGACGCCTTCAACACCGGACTGCTTCCACATTTGGCAACCGAGTGCTACGCTCAGCGTGGCAACTTCGAAAGGACTACAAATACCGCCTTCTTACTGGAGTCATTCGGGGCACGCCACCGCAACGATGCAGGTCACGAGAATGCCCTTTTTCATGCAGGTTGGTTACTTACCTGATTCAACTTGCATCCGCTCTGATAATGCATTTTTGCTAGCGGTGTCGTGCCCCATCTACCCTACGCATTGCTTTCGAAGAATACTGTGCATATCATGTTACCAGTGTATCAACGCATATGTCACTTGCCTTCTGTTAGTGTTGGCTGGGGACGTCGAACTGAACCCCGGACCCACAGTGGATAGTAACCCTCAACCGTCACTCGAATCAATTGCTCTGGCCATATCCCGCATTGAACTTTCTCAAAATACTATGTTAAGTGAACTAGAGCTGATTCGCGCCGCTCAGTCGGAAGTTGATGATTCGATTTCCAGCCTTTCTTCCCGAGTTGATGCCCTAGAAAAAGTATCCGAAACAAATCAGTTAGGCGGCTCAGGCTCTGTAACCGATTCAGATGTGGCTAAACTTTCCTCAGATATTAAGATACTTTCGGACAAATGTGACGACGCCGAGAATCGTCTCCGCCGGCCAAATTTGCTGTTCTTCGGAATAGAAGATGAACAAGAGGAAACGTGGTCACAATCTGAAACGCGCATCATTTCATTCTGCTCCCAGAAACTTGATATCGCAATTGATAGGCAAGATATTGACCGCGCTCACAGACTTGGTCATTTCCAGTCGGGAAAGAACCGCCCTATCATAGTCAATTTCACGAGGTTTAAAGACAAAGCGCGAATCCTTTCCACAAGCTCGGTGCTTAAAGACACGTCGTTCAGAGTCCGAGAAGACTACTCTGCACGTGTACGCTTGGCAAGGAAAAACTTTTTTCATATGGTCTGCAGAGTTCTAACTCATTCAAAATCCGCTTTGATAAGCTATTTATGAACAAAAAACAGTTTGTGTATGATGCTGGAACCGACTCCGTAACCGAACAAAGTTCATAGCACTCACTGCAGTCGCAGAAGCTGTTGATTCGCCAACCTTTGCAAACTTCTGAGCGTGCCACCCCTGCCCCAAGAGACAAATCAGTATCAGTTTTACTAACCAATATCCGAAGCTACTTCTCAAAGAAAGACACCGTTGAAGCTATTTTGGATGACAACATCACCGATATCGCGATCTTTACCGAAACATGGCTCGCCCCTGATATACAGAATGAAGAGCTATTGCAAGGTAAGCAATCTTTCGATTCTTTCCGGCGTGATAGACCTGGGCGAAGGGGAGGCGGCGTGATGATCCTCGTTAAGCGTACCTTGGTTTCTTCTGCTGTTGAAATCACTAGCAATAGCGAAATCTTTTGTGTGAACGTTTCACTTGGTCATCGCACTAATATTATCATTGCCTGCTACCGAGCTCCTGATTCTGATCAATCCTTCATTGAAGAATTAGGTACCATTCTTTTTCACATGAAAAACCAGTTTCCCTCCGGGAACCGTACAGTTTGCGGTGATTTTAACTTTCCAGACATCGATTGGCAGAACCTAATTGCAGACTCACGGCATTCCAGAGATTTTTTGCATCTTATTCTCTCGTTTAACCTCTCTCAAACAGTCAGTTTTCCAACTCGTGGTAGTAACACCCTAGAACTTGCTCTTGTCTCAAACCCAGATTTAATCCAGTCATTGTCATCCTGCGATGGTCTTAGCGATCACAACTTAGTGCTGTTCAACCTATCGATTTCAATCCTTCCCCGACAACGTTCAGTAAAATGCATTCGTGATTACAGCAAAGCCGATTTTTCCAAAATCAATGACGAACTGGCTGAATTTCTTCCCCACTTTGCAGAGTCCGCTCCTAATAGGTCTGTTGATGATAACTGGCGTTCGTATAAAGAAACAATTATCTCTCTAATTGACTCATATGTACCCCTTGTCTGCATTCGTGGTGATACCGGCAAACCATGGTTTACAAATTCCTTAAGAAAATTATGAAGCAAGAAAAAACGATTATTCAGGGCAGCTAAGAGCTCGAACTCAGCTCTTAAATGGGAAAAGTACTTAAGCTGTCTGCATAATTATACCAGGTTGCTCAGGAGCACCAAACATAAATTTTACGACATGGACCTACTTGACATCCTCCGAAATAACCCAAAAAAGTTCTGGTCTTTGTTAACTCCAAACCATAGCGGGTCACATATCACTTTATTAGATCCCGAAGGCTCTCACGTTCTAAAGGAGCTCCGTTCAGACGTAATGAACGAGTACTTCTCGTCTGTTTTCACACAGGAACCGGTTACAAATATTCCTTTAGCGCCCAGCTTAAATTTTCCTCAAATGCCGCCATTGATATCTCTGTTGATGGAATAAGTAAATTAATAGATAACTTAAAGGTATAAAGTGCCCCTGGGCCCGACAACACATCTGCCAAAATTCTTAAAGGTACCAAACTAATATCCAGCCGTATCCTACAAATAATTTTCACGCAGTCTATTTCCAGTGGCCAAATCCCGTCCGAGTGGAAGTTAAGCAGAGTTGTACCCACCTTTAAGGCAGGAAACCGCTCCGATCCGTCCAATTATCGACCTATCTCGCTAGCGTGCATTGCATGCAAGCTCATCGAACATATAATTTACTCTCACATTGCAACGCACCTAGATAATAATTCCTTTTTCTTCTCTAAACAACACGGATTTCATGTGAAACTCAGCTTTTCGAATTCACGACTGACCTCCACTCAATCCTAGACTCATCCCTTCAAACAGACATAATTTACCTCGATTTTTCTAAGGCTTTTGACCGCGTTCCCCAACAGCGCCTCATGACTAAACTTTCCTGCCTGTCTCTGGACCCACTATTATTATCATGGATTCACTGCTTTTTAACTAATCGTTCGCAATACACCGTCATTGATAGTCAGCCTTCCGCCGCTACAAATGTTACCTCTGGAGTCCCTCAGGGATCAGTTCTTAGCCCGCTTCTGTTTTTAATCTTTATTAATGACCTTCCCACTGGAAGTTTGTCATCCATTCGTCTGTTCGCAGATGATTGTGTTCTCTACCGTCGTATTTGTTCTTATAGTGATCAGTCTCTGCTGCAGGATGGCTTAAACTTAATCCAAAACTGGTGCTCTACCTGGCTCATGAAGTTGAATGTGACTAAATGTAAGTTTATGCACGTGTCCCGGAAATGACCTAACTTGCTCTACTCATATTCGCTAAACTCGACCGTGCTATCGCAAGTTGAATCTTACAGGTATCTTGGCATCGAAATAACAAGTAATCTGAACTGGTCAAAGCACATCAAGTCACTTGCTGCACGCGTTTCCAAATCACTAGGCTTCATAAGACGATCTCTCGCATTTTCTCCGCCCACGGTTAGACTAATCGCATATGAAACATTTATCCGTACCAAACTTGAAGATGCATCGACTATTTGGAACCCCCATCAAGAATACCTAATCCAGGCGTTTGAAGCAGTCCAAAACCGAGCTGCTCGTTTCATAACATCGAAATATGATTCTCGGCTGAGCATTACTAATATCAAATATTCCATTGGTCTAACCCCCCTCTCAGCACGACGTAAGATAGCAAGACTTTGCCTATTTCACAAACTTTATTATAATTTCCCGCAATTACGTGAGCCTTATTCTGCCCCCCTTGAGATCCTCCCGACGTTTGTTTAATTGCAACAGTGTTCTGCGTATTCATGGTAGCACTAAAGCTTTCAATAATTCATTTTTGCCAACTGTTATATCCGAGTGGAATGTACTCCCTGACGATATAGTCAATGAAACCAACTCAGTAAAATTTAAACACTTATTGACTGCTTATTTCTCTCCTCAATTCCTGTAGAATGCCTTTTATTTACCTATTGTCTTTGTAATTTCAATGCGTTTACTGTGTTTATTTGTGCTTGCCATTTACATTTGTGTTCTACCTTTGTGACCCGTTATTACCATTTGTTCCACCCCCCCCCCCCACCTTATGTAATGCCCCATTGGGGCCTTTAAGGGAAAATAAATGATTATGATGAAGATGATGATTTCGACCCTCGGCGATTCTTACCATGCACGGATATAGCGCATTAAATGATCGTCTTTCCTTTCGCCTCCATTAAAACAGAGCCGCAGCGACCGAGATCGAACTTGGTTCCCCCGACTCAGAATTCAGGTGCTCCCCACAGAGCAGGCGCAGCGAGACATTCTCAGCACTTGACCGCACTCTGCAGGCGGTGTGGGGTAACGGAGCACAGCTTTGTTTTCTGTCCGTTCTTCCTAAATCGAATGAGATGTTTTACAGCAGGAGCTGCTAAACCATGTGCACGGAGTTGGCTTCAGCTTTGCTCTTCTGGGTCCATGATCAGCCTAGGGATAAATAGCCCGCAGATTGCTTGATAGTACTTCGAAACTTACTACAGAAATGAAAGAAAGCTCCGAACCTTGTACGATTTTTTAAAATGTATGAAGATAAATTTGTACAATCGTGTCTTGTTCTTTACTCAAGATATCCTTACTTGCACCATTAAGAAGGCTGAACAACAATGTATTTGGTTGGAAGCTCATGCCATAAGTCAAAGGATCCTGATCGTAGCACTGAAATTCCTTATTAGAATTATTTCTCCTCTGTTGCCGCGCCATGCACTCACGTGTTTTTCCCGTCTCGCTGACGTTTTCTGCCGGTATCGCTTTCTTCGAACGTGGTGTACCGTAGCGGAACACCAAGGAAACAGCCGTATGTAACCGCGAGGAAAGGGCCTAATCAGGAACAAATATTTATTGCAGGAAGCACATTTTCTATAGGCTTCCAGTCAAAAAGTCTCATGTGGTGACGGTGGCAATAAAAAGAACGCGGCGCTTGGGCTCTATGCCAGTTAAACGCTCCTTACGGCAGGATACTTGGAGCCAGAGACCTCATAATAAATAGCTCTAGGAATGAAAGCGACAAAATGAAACGTTTGCACCTAAGTTGATTGAAGGCTTTAGCCGGAATCACATTCAAGATCGGCACACAGAATTCATTCACAACAGAAAAATCTCAGACGAAATAATTAGCTTTAAAATTTCAATGCCTCTGCGCTCATTGTTGTTGTCGAAAATAAAAAACTTATTTCATTCACTGCTGTGATTGCTCATGGCACACAGCCCACTGCTCTATACCGTTAGCTGTTTTCTTTTTGCACTCTTTCACATTCAAGTTCATCGCGTCGAAAAGTATTTTTTTTAGTTCTCAACGACGAAATTGCTTAGTTTTTCGGGTTAAAATACCAGCTGCTAATAATATGCGGGGAAGTGAAAACGTACAAAATGCCAGAACACATAGAAATAGAAGTCTCAAATGCCAAGAATTAATAAATAAACAGTCGAAAGAGCGTGAAATGAATTGCAATTCCAAACAAGCTCATTACGCATTGTACTGCAAAAACGATGGTCTCTCTTACTTGGCAGAAAAATGATGCATAAAAATGCAAACGACGAAAAACCCTACTCACAACCCTACTCTGCCAAGCGAACTAAAGCTGATGTTCAAGCATTGCACCAGTTCCTTTTGACTTTCTGCTGCCATCTTTCTTTCACTTAGATCACACTGAACCCTACGCAGTGTGTCCCGAAAATTGTTTACTACTTTCGCCATGAGAGAGAAAAAGCTCCTACGTGCCCCACACTCCCAGAAAAATGCACGCATTCAATTTGTACACACTTGCGTTCATAGCGTGTCAAAAGTTTAGATTTTATCCTGCTATAGACGCTGAAGGTGTCTGTGCTCCTCTACGGACATTTCGCACATGGTAGGAATACAGTACGCGTTTAAAAATCGCCAACATGACGAGACAAGTAACCATCTATCAGAATCGACAACTGGCGGAAAAATTACAACCCCGCACATCAGGTATCCTTTCATGGACACAAAAGTTTGACATCAAGATAAAGCATCTAATTGAGAACGCAAAACTGATTGTAGGAAATGAAATTCATTATCCACAGAGTCTGTTCAGGGTTTGCTCATGCGCGGAGTTTTATTTTCTCTTGTGTGCTGCTCTTGTTGGTTCCATGACAAAGGTCAGTAGCGGGTCGGTTCCCCTCCTGCGTTTATGAGGGCTTTCATCCTGTTCTGGAGGGGCCTGTATACGGACCCACAAAGGCTCACATTGGACCTCAGCCGCTCCCACTTCTCTTGAACAACAATCCAAAGAGCATCCGCTGAGAGGCCGTGCAGCTGTCGGCCGGTCATAGCGCTCTTCATGATGCCCCAGACATTCTCAATAACATTTAGGTTAGGGGACTGAGCAGGCCATTCCAGCACTGCGATGTCGAGGAGCTCAAGAAATGCAGCAACTCTCTTCGATTTGTGTATTGGCGAGTTATCGTGCTGCAGAATGAAGTCGCTCTCCAGAAATGGTCCTCCTAGAAAGTACGGGAAGAGCAAATCGTTCAGGATTGAGCAGTAGGCCTCTCCATGGAAGCGGCTCTCTAGGCGAACCAGGGGTCCCAGGCCTTCGGCGGTCACAGCGGACCGGCCGCTGGCAGCGACTTTCTGCATGTACTCAGGCATATACCTGCAGAAAACGAAAAAAAAAATTCTTAGTGTTGGCAAAAAATACAGGTGCGACCAGCAAGCTAGAAGGAACAGAAATATAAGTTACTATCTTTTAGGATTGTCTAGCGGTCATTACCGGGCCACCTAACACAATCATACAAAAAATTGTGAACGAGGCCATTCTTTTATGAATTCAATTGTTTTGAGAGATCATAAAATACTCCGAGACTATGCCACAGTGCAAAAATTGGCTGTTTATCGGCACATATTTCTTGAATGAATGAATGAACTTCATTCCCGTCATCACGGGGCCTCACGTTCGGGGCGCAGCAATTAGGAGGGGGTGCCACCCAGCCGGCTATCAGTATCGGAGACCGCGGAGAGAATCTTGTAGTAAGCTGTCTCCGCCTGACGGATGATTACTCTTTGCTGATCTGGGTCGTGGCTCCGGTTCAGCTCTTCCCTGTTGGCAAGGTCTAAGATGCTTTTTAGCCCCAGGAGAATCCCGACACTCCCAATTTAAGTGATTTTGCGAAGTCATTTTGTGGCAGCTAGTGCACAGCTCAGGCTCCCAAGTGTCTTCATTGTGTAGTATACAGTACGAAAAGAATCTGCTGATCTGAATCTGCTGAAAGTTTCTGAAAACCGCGATCAGAAACTTTGCAAAAGGGCGGACGCATGCCGTCGCCCATAAAATTCTCAACTCCTCTCAGCCCCCCACTAGGCCCATTCAACTCATATGGGTCCCCGCGCATGCGGGCCATCCAGGCAACGAAGCCGCCCATGACACCGCTCGAGCGTACGTCAACCGAGAAGGGCAAGCCGCCGAGCCAGGGAGCGCCATTGACTGAATGATCACATACCAAGAAATTTCACTCAACTAGAGAGAGCAACGACTCCACTATCCTCCGCCTCACAAATCACTCACTAAATTAAAGCAGGAGACGTGGCGCCAGCTACAATCTACAATCTCGCCCTTTTCTCTCCCCCCCCCCCCGCCCTTTTAGCCCTAATGCACCCAGGGCTGTTATCTCCAGAGTGTACCCTATGCGGAGCCCCAAGAGCTGATTTCCATCACATACTATACATATGCTCTAAGTTGCAGCCGCCATCAGAGTGGCAACTCACTGACCTCGAGCGATGGGAGGTCGCGGTGTCCAGCTCCGACCCAGCTGTCCAAAAGCAGCTGGTGCGCTGGGCTTTGGAAGGCGCCGGACGTCACCGACCGCCGGCCACTTCACGCGACCAAGACCAACCCAAGAATAGTTAAAGAAAAGCCACGGTTCAGCTAAAGCCCCTTTTCAGCACGCCCGGAACCCGGCGGTGTGGCAGCTTGGTGGCGGCAGTGCGCAGGCCGCCGTCGGGGACCTTGGCCGCCGGTCGAGCCAAGCCGGCAGTGCTTAGGCGTCGCCTGCTTTTCCATCTGCGTCGAGAAAAAGGTCGGCACAGATGTAACCAACACCCGCAGCGCGTGGTTCGACCCTCACGAGAGTCGTGAGGGTTGAAGCCAGTCAATCTTACGTAACATTGATCAGCATGAGCGGGGCCTGTACGTTCATACATTTACTGGGGCTGCCTGCTGGCTCGCGGCCTTGCTCTAGGCTGCGTAGGCGGATTCTTTTTCTGTGTTGTGTTGGGTTTAATAGCACATAGGCAGCTATGGCCATCAAGCGCCAAGCATAAAGTATAGGAAACGTTTTCTGTGGAATTTCATAATATGTGGAAAGTGATCGGTGGCGCACAAAGCATGAAGAGTTAGCAGGGCAAAGTAATACCCGAGGAAAAAAATGAAATGGCTAATGGTACAAGCTTTAAAGGTCAGGTATTTTCAGCCGCTATCCTTGGCTGGGCAAGGATTTCGAGGCTCCTAAACAGTCAGATAAAAATTGCAGCCTTCTTCTCAGGAATGAGAAAGTGACAAATGTATCATAATAACGCGTACCAGTGGCACGAAATTTAGTTTTTCAAGTACACCTGCTTCTTTTAAGAAGCTAAAAACAGAAGATATGTTAGCAATGACATTATCGTTCAAGAGTAGCTTTGGGTGAAAAGGAATGAATTCTATATAAAAATTTGGTAAAGTGTTTTTTTAAGTCTCTCCAGTCGCACACAAGGGAATAAATTATGGTAAACCGTAAGTTCATCTCCGCATTCTTCACAGACAGGTCACAAACAGTAAAGTGGTGCGTAAGGTGTGTGTGGCCTATTTCAAGACGGCAGAGAATCACTTCTTTAAAACGTTCCTGGCGCACACATGACTTCCATTTACGTAAAACTGGTTTTACCAAGTATCAAGGTTTTACCAAGTACCAAGGTTTGACCACTAAGAGCATGGCTAAGTTGAAGGAAGAAATGAGGGCCGAGTTGACAAGGCTGAAGGAATAAAGCTAGAGCATAAAGCGCTTCGGGGGGCAATGGAGAGAGAGTTGCGCAACGAAATACGCCCGCTTCGGAATGAGCAAAGGTCCCTGACCGAAAGTCTTGAATATGTCCATACGACAATTGAGGAAATCAACAAGAAACTGAGGGACGAGATGGCTGTAAGCGCTCGACGTGTCACCGAAAATGAAGCACTTCGTACTAGGCTGCATGATGTTGAAGGTAGGCTTGTTCAGTCAGAACCGTATTCTAGGAAAAACAACATCGAAATACTGGGCGTGAACAACAGGGTGAATCAGTCACTGATATATTAGCCAAACTCAGAACAGCCATAAGTGAACCTATCGCATAAAGTGATCTTGAAGTCTGTCATCGCGTTCCCACACGAAAGCCTGAAAAAAACGAACATTGTCGTACAGTCACGGTCACGGGCGATACGCGACAATGTTTTGCAAAACGCTAAAAAAATACGACTTTCCAACGATGACTTCGGTCTTTCGGACTCGGCCCCCGTTTACGTCAATGACCATTTATGTCCCACACTGAAAAGATTTCTTGCTATGGCAGTCAAGAAAAAAACATGATAATGGTTGGAAATCTGTTTGGTCAATCAACGGCAGGATTTTCGCGAGGCAGGCCGACGGCATTCCAGCCATACAGATAACAAACGAGCGTGACGTGGTCAAGATTGTGTCGGCGAACCCTGAGAGTGCAGCAGTTAATGTTGATAACGCGTAAGTTATAACCTCAAGTACAGAATGGATTATCAAGAGCTTTCTTTACCTTGTGAAGTCAATTTTCAATACTCGTCTTGCCAATCGGCTCTTCATATCAATGCACGCTCTATCAATGGGAAAGAAGATAAAATTGCTCTCCTGCTGGACCAGTTTTCTTCCAAGGTTGACATTTTACAGCTATCTGAAACCTGGTATTCACGTGGCTGCAGATATGCTCAATACTGATAGCTATCAAAACTTTTTTCCTAAACCGTGCCAATAAACGAGGTGGTGGTGTTGCGATTCATATTACGTCGAGAAAGAAATGCGATATTGTGCCGGATTTCAGTCGGATAACAGATGACTACAAAGTGTTAACGGTGCGAAATAAAATGAAATTGTTTCGGTTGTGTATCGTCCACCAGATGGAAACGTTGCACTGTTCCTACCCTTTTTTGAAAGTTTATTAGAATATGTTTGCGAAAACAGTCTTAACCTTAACCCCTGATAGCCATAATGCTTCGGAGGAAGTCCCTTTTTTTCATAGACATTGATCGGCTGAGTTCTAAACCACATCAGATCGAAGTGCCTTTTAGCCAATTTGGAAAGCGAAAACGCGAATCAGTCAGTTTGATTATTCTTCTGGTTTGTCACTGTCCGTTGTATATAATCACTTAACCAACTAATGAAATTTGAGGTTGAGGTTTTTTCCACTGGTGGGATTAGCCTTGCAAATGCTCTGCCGGCAATCGCTCCACCGTTGCGAGATCCACACATTAATTGAAAATAAGCAACCTACGTTAGCACGTGCATAATCCCCTAATAGTGGGTGACTGTAGCTCTCACCACGTGGTATCCAGGTAACAGTCTCGAAGAAATTTTAGCTGAAGGCAAGAAGCCTCCTTTCTAAAATAATGAATGAATGAATGAATGAATGAATGAATGAATGAATGAATGAATGAATGAATGATGATGAGTGGTGTCCGTGCGTGTAAGCAAGGTATTGAAATGAAACGTGTGGCGCTCCTGCGTTATTGAGGGAAACGAGGAGAACCCACCTATAAACGTTGAAATCTGGGCAGTAAATGGGGTAGCATTCTACATCACCGCAAACACCACTAGATCAAGACAGTGGAGACGATGCCAGGCCCGTCTTCAGGTTTTGACAGATTCCGAGCCTGTCAGGATAACAAGCTGAGCCTGAACAGACCTTAGCCTCCGTAAGGCTGCTTCAATGGTCAGGCATTCAGGCGTTGTGAAGGACATGACTCGAGTAAGACGGACAAACCAGGAAATATTCAGAGATGGAATATGTAATGCCGCACCACTAGCTCCGTTGACCTTGTCCACAGAACCATGAATGTAAACTTGGAGATGGTGAGCACATTGTTACCAAATGCTCCAGTACGGGCGAACGCATTTCCGCCAAAACAGTACTCCTCTTGGAGTGAACTCGAGGGATGCCTAACGCACAGTCGATACTTTCTAATCACCAAGGTGGGTTTAACCGCTGGCTAGGCCTGCGTACGCTGAGACCTAGGGCATTAAGACTGAACTGCCAAGTAAGCAAGGAACTCTGATCTCTTTCGGAGGCACTGTATGAGAGCTCGCCCAGCTACCGACTTTCCCAGGCGGCCAAGGTTCATTAATAACATATGTGAAGCCGCAAGACTAATCATTTAGATAGTGACTGATAAATAAGATTGTTCCGCGGCCACCTACGGAACTCCAAGCGTTCTCCTTAGACTTTTTAGGTGCAAAATTTCAAGACGTTCAAACTGAGAATTGTATGGGGATATTGAAAGCAGTTGGTACATTTTTCGGCTCAACACCAGGACTTTGTGGAGTCGGATTATTGTGGAAGAATGATTTCCTATTGTTCACCTGAGATTCTACGGATCACAGTGAGGCTTGGAGGCAGATGAAGCAATCGAGTACACAGCTCGTCGCCATTGGAGACGGGAGTAAATTGCAAAGCCAAGAAAGCGTGTATGACTATATTGACGAATGCGCGAGCTGTCAAGGTCTGTTCGAGGTCGGCAGGTCAAAGCCGGAATTTTCCACTCATATAGACAATTCGACGCCTTTAATGCAATCCTGTACCGAAAGTACGGTCTAAGGAGCTGTTAAGCCTAATCGCTTGTGTTGGTAGTCGGCAAATGAATTAACAGAGTCGTCTGCATATATAGGTATACAGACCTGCCTGTGGCTTTTTTTGGAGGTCTTCGGAAGACCACCTATTGCAAGGTTGAAGAGAGCGGGCGAAAAGGCACTTACCCGTGGCACATCTCACCATATGGCCCTTTCCGTGCTTGAAGTGATTCCTATAGCCTCACTCTAATCAAATGACCACATACGAACGAATAGCTAAGTCGTAGAAGATGGTCCTATACGCCCATCTCTTGCAAGTTATTTAGTATTGAGCTTTGAAGGACACTGCCATAAGTTATAGCTGCGTCAGCGCTAAAAGCCATTTGAAGTTCAATGTGCTTTACAAGACCCAGGACGCTATCTTGGACACTAAAGCCTGGGTGGAATCCGGTCTGAAAGATATAAGTGCGTTGCTTTTCTCTAGCCGCCACGTTAAGCGAGCGCTTGCCAGCTTCTCCATCAGCTTAGCCGCATAGGATGTGAGTGACACTGGACGACATGAGGCCAGGACTCATCTCTGACAGGCTTCTTCACCGGAACAACACAAGCCTATTTCCATGACGGCGGAACGTCGCCAATCTCCCAAACTTGATTTAGGTAGTTCAGGAACGTCTTCCTGTGCTCACGAGAGGGGTTCTGCAGCATATGGTTGCTGATGTCTTCGAGAATGGGAGCACAACGACGCCGAAGGCCGCTCGCGGTTGTCTGTCTGTAGTTCCCTAAACGTGAACAAGGCGTACCAGATGGGGCTTTGCAGGAGGTGGACAGGGATACATTCCAGAATTTTGATGTACAAATGCATCTGCAAATTTCTCAGCTAAGCATCCAAGAGGCTTCTGCTTGCGCATTGCAAGGGCGTGAGAAGGCTGCGAAGGACGAGATTCACAAGCAAACACTGCCAATGACTCGCCATATTCAATTTCATTTGAGTTTATGCAGCCAAGTTAGCACAAAAGGAAGCCTACCGAGACCTGCAAAGTTTGTGTGCCATCGAATGGCAGAAATCAGCCTATTGAAGACCGTCTTCAAGGCTCAGTCATCATTCTTCCTGATGAGTTGCCACTCCGCCCTCATGCGCGCTGCGCACAGGTTCCCGAGTTTTAAATCCGGGGCCGTGAAATGGACCCGGTAACTTGAGCGCCGTGGTTGCTGCCGGCTTACTTGAAAGAATCCTGTCGATAGCGTCACCAGACACGCATACCAGGTGCTCCATGTACTTTCCCCAGTTGACAGCATGGCTTATTTTGGAACCACGCGGTCGGTAGTCGTCAGCAAACAAGAATTGGGCAATGGTCACTCTCCATGCAGTCAGGCGTCGTTGACCATTTCACCCGGACTTCAGGTGAATGCAAGATTGTCTATAGTTGGGGCTGAGGCTGGTGACCGAAAGAATGTGAGGTTTCAATCATTGGCAACACAAAGGTCCAAATCGTTAATTCCTCCTCGGCTAACGAGACTTTGCAACTAGCAAGTGGTAAGCTCGTCGTATTCTCAACTGCGCCCACTCAGCATCATCCACACGGAAACGTAACTGTCTGCACAAATTTTGAGGTTGAACATGCTACTAAACTGTAGCAATCAGGAAGATGTAATTACCATATACTTTGAGACGCCCTCAGCTGTGGCGATGGACCGTTTGGAATATAAATTTTCCGCTAATGCTCAAAACTATGCGCATTTGGTGCACTAATAAGGCAGAGATATCGCACATAATGTTGAAAAAGCGGACATTAGCTTTGCGAAAGCGTTACTATTTCGCTATTCATCGTGTGCTGGCCGAGAATCTCGGGGCCTATAGTGAGCAGCCGTTATGTTCGAACAACGAATGCAACATAATCCTTCGTAATTCTCTGACCCGAATACTATAAATTACGATGAAGAAGAAAAACCCAGTAGCCTCTGTCCGTTTCGAGTGCAGTAAGTGCCTTGAAGACGGCAACAGCCCGTCATAACTTGTCGATCTCCGTGCATGCAGTAACCGCGTCTGCATCACGCGTAAACCACTGCAATTGCCATGATGGCTACTGCTACGAACAAAAGTTTTTAATGCCTGTTCTAGTTCAGACACTTTTTCATTGGCCACGCCGCATAGAGGACACAACACCCGCGTGACACGTTGTACGCAACAGGCGACGGTGAAGCCAAGATGGCGCAACGATGGGAAACAGGCTGCGCGGGGATCGTCAAAAGCTGTCTCCACCCTGGAAGCGGAGGCATCACCCTGGAGGCACCCTACAATCCGCGGACAAATGGAGCAGTCCTGGCGGTTGAACTAATTCCTTATCCGAGATGGCCGCCGTGAACACCACGCCACCCCCCTCAAGTGCGTTGTTGTTTAGGGTCCAATAATAATGGCCTCGCGTGATGTTCCGTCATTGTCATCTGTCAAAGTACACAGTAAATTAATCTTGAAAGCGCCAAACGCCGTCTGAAACGCCACTGCACGTTAAACAAGTAACGTGCAAGACCGGACGACAGTAGACGTTTTTAGCATACCGTAGACGTATCACCGGAGACATATACCGTATTACTGGATGCCTACTGCGCATTCGCGCACTTTACCGGAACGTCCAGGCGTTTGAGATGTACTCCGCAGACGTATGGCGTCTGCCGTCCAATTTACCGGAATCTCGCAAAGTCACGTGTGACGCGAGCGCCTCACGAGATTTGTTCGAAACAGACAAGACGAGCCAAGCTGAGCCTTAAAGCGTCCCGAGGTATCCGAGGTGTGAATTTACCCCAGTATCCCGAGGCGCCGAGGGATGGAAGGCAATGGCCGCGCCAAACGAAGCTGCGCCTTTACCTGCGCCTCGCAGTGTAACGCGCAAGCGCTTCTGCGCGCCCGACGACATATTTAATTTAAAGGCAGTCTTGGAAACAGACGCCATGCGCGATGACGCAAAATGGGCCGAGATCGCCACGATGCTGTTAGCCGCCACGGGAAAATATTTCAGCGCGCGAAGTGTAAAAGAAAGGTTCGACTTGGGTCTTTTGCACTTCGTTGCAGACAACTTGAAGAAATTGAGGAAACGAGTACTTTAAATCTCTCCTGAGCGAAACGCTGGGTACACCGCACTGCAAGTGTGCTTAAAGATGCTGATGAAGGCACTCTATTAATACTATATAGGCCTGGAACAGAAGAAGAATACTTGAGCCGTTAAGTGCTACTCCAGGAAGTCAGCGACGTGACGCGGGAATGCCACTACAAACCTCGCGCAGTGCAGCGCAGAGGATCGGCGCCCTGCAAAGAGAAAGAGGCTGCTTCGAGCAGGGCCGCCAGCGTTCCACTGTGCTAGCGGACATGGCGGCTGTCGCGCAAGACTTTACGGCCCCACCAGCTGCACGTGCAGCCGCATGCGATAGGCAGCTTTGCCCTGGTAAGGCCGCGCTACCTTCTGCTGTTGTCCGTAAGCAGTTTTTGTGCCCACGTGATTTAGGCAGTGCATGAGACACGATAGTCTTGATTTATGTAAGCACTGGCTCCGAGTGCCCGATGCAATGCTTATCATGTAAGCTGTACTGTTTGTACAGGCATCCATTCTACTCTCCGGGCTAAGCGTTGCATCTGTACTTTTTGCCGAATTGTAGTCATCGCCATAATAGTGTTGATGAACCAGGAGCCAGAATAAATGCTAGGTAAACCAATATTGTTTGCTTTATTTCTGCTGGTGCACTTTCCTGGCACCATTACTAGGCCGAAGTTGAATGCAGAGCTAAAACCAAACACTGTAACAAAGGTCCTGTGAGAAAGTTGTTTCTACTACACTACAGGCTATAAACCGGTGTCCCTGCCTCAGCAGTTGGCATTGTAATATGTACTGGATCATTTATGCCATTTGAGCAAAAAAAGTCCAAGCAGCTGAAGGTGGTACAAATTGTGCTTGTGTTTCGTTCTGGGTTCGCACAGAGAAGCTGAAAATGGCACAAGGACACTAGCCGAGAACACAACAGTGATGGACGGCAGCAATGTCCTTATATAGTGCTAGTGTCATTGTGTAATTTTTAGCTTCTCAGTCTGATCCTACATCAATGTTGGTTAACAGTGGTCCATGT
This sequence comes from Amblyomma americanum, assembly GCA_030143305.2. Classification (NCBI taxonomy): domain Eukaryota; kingdom Metazoa; phylum Arthropoda; class Arachnida; order Ixodida; family Ixodidae; genus Amblyomma; species Amblyomma americanum. The sequence goes on from JARKHS020017402.1 coordinate 28,390, forward strand.
CGTATATGCTTCTTCCATTTCAGGTGAAAATCAGCCGCCTTCACCGGATCAAGAAATTT